>JABUQX010104675.1:0-5000 GCA_015478945.1 Trachelipus rathkii | reverse complement strand
TATATATATATATATATATATATATATATATATATATATATATATATATATATATATATATATATATATTTATATATATATATTTATACGGTATATATGTGTATATATATATATATATATATATATATATATATATATATATATATATATATATATATATATATATATATATATATATATATATATATATATATAGAGAGAGAGAGAGAGAGAGAGAGAGAGAGAGAGAGAGAGAGCTAGCCTTGCTAGATTGGTGGCTTATTTTAAGAGCAAGCACCCTATATAAGAGGATGGTAATTTAGAAATCCATATTTGAAATGATGTTTTTATTCAACATAAGTAGAGATATTCAATAAAAGTAAAGTAATAAAAGTCCCTTCTGTTGAGATACTCTCTCTTCGTAGGCAAATTGGTAGTCACAGCCTTTTCCAGCGCGTTTTCCACAATTGCCTCTGACTCTTCGTTTAGTGCGAAAATTTGTGATCGAAATTCAAGTCTCTCTTGCCGGGAGGATTTCTGGAGAGAGTATCTTGAGTGAGATTTTCTTCTGATTCTTAATAATTTGATCTGACTGAAGAGTATCTCAAAAGGACGAGTTTATATATATTTTCACTTTGACTTATGCTAAAATTTTGCTCGCGCAAATCTTAGCATAAGTACGAACATAAATTAAAATTATTTTACAAAGTTATAATGGAGTACTACATTACTTCCTGCGCTAAACACGGAGTGAGAAAGTATGTTATAATAATTATACAAGATATAAAAATTAACCTTCATTCAAATGTATACATATTTGTGGGCATTTAACAATGCACACAAACATATAAAACATTTCAATGGGGTAAAAATAATAACTAAAATACATAAAGTTATACTTTCAAATGCAAACATATCTAATTATGTCCGAAGACATAAGTAGACATACAAACATTTGAAGGCAAAAATAATATACATGAAATTTAAAGAATATTCAAATACGAGCATAACTGGTTACATCCGAAGATCTAAACATATATACAAATATTTGAATACATAAAAATACAATGTTATATATACAAAAAATAAAAGGTGCATTTAAACATAAGCATATTTGGTTATATCCGTTAGATATAAACAAACATACAAACATTTAAATGTATAAAAATACAAAAATGTTTATACATAATTATTGATATGAAACAATTGAATTATTCACAAGTTAAATAGGCCACATCGATCGAACCGTTAAATCCAAGGAAAGGTCCAGTATAAGACGTTTCTAATGTATCCATGATTTGACCAATGCGCACGTAGTTTTCAAAGCTGTAGTTACGAGAAACATTGCTTGACATATGTAGAGACGAAGTTGCTTGAAATTTAAGTCCTTTATTTGAAAAATTTCTTCATACATAAAAGGGAGCGGTCACAGAACCATTTAGAATTCGAAAAGGAATCAAAGTTCGTAGTGGAATCCAAAAATGAATTTCTGCCCATAATCCAAACTTAAAATGATGAAAGAAATCCATACCGTAAAGGAAGTTACATATGTAGAGGCGAAGTTGCTTGAAATTTAGGTCCTTTATTTGAAAAAATTTCTTCATACATAAAAGGGAGCGGTCACAGAACCATTTAGAATTCGAAAAGGAATCAGAGTTCGTAGTGGAATCCAAAAATGAGTTTCTGCCCATAATCCAAACTTGAATGATGAAAGAAATTCATGCCGAAAAGGAAGTTTGCTATGTCTAGCGATGAATCCTCGAACTGTGATAGTTGTGAAAAGGTGAAGACCATAATCCAAAATTAAATAAAAATGATAATTGAAGTTCGTATTGATAATGTTCGTTTTCTTGAGTCATCTTGGAGTGTTCTGATTGGGAATTTTAGTATTATTTTAGTTTTTTCTTTTTCTTCATTTTGTGTTTTTCAGAAGGCGTTGATTGAAGTTCTGGGTGTTCTACTCAGGGTTCACCAATTATATAGGGCTGAACTTGCTAAGTTGGTGGCTTATTTTATGAGCAAGCACCCTATATAAGAGGATGGTAATTTAGAAATCCATATTTGAAATGATGTTTATTCAACATAAGTAAAATATGCAATTAAAGTATAAAAGTAACAAAAGTCCCTTCTGTTGAGATACTCTTTGTAGGCGAATTGCAAGTCGCAGCCTTTTCCAGTGCGTTTTTCAAACTTGCCTCTGACTCTTCGTTTAAAAGCGAAAATTGGTGATCGATATTCAAGTCGCAGCCTTTTCCTTGAAATTTATCTCTCTTGCCGGGAGGATTTCTGGAGAGAGTATCTTGAGTGAATTTATTTCTTTTGTTAATTTTATCTGACTGAAGAGTACCTCAAACGGACGGGTTTATATATCATTTCATTTCGATTTATGCTAAAATTTTGCTCGCGCAAATCTTAGCATAAGTACGAACATAAATTAAAATTATTTTACAAAGTTATAATGGAGTACTACATATATATATATATATATATATATATATATATATATATATATATATATATATATATATATATATATATATATATATATATATTAGTTGTGGCGGATTGTGATTTTTTCTCTATCCCGCGGATGGTCTGGATGAGTGGTCACTATCCGCAGTTGCGGATGCGGATAGTTAAGTTTTTAGAGTATTAGCTACAAGTACTTCATATATATATATATATATATATATATATATATATATATATATATATATATATATATATATATATATATATATATATATATATATATATATATATATATATATACCTGTGTTACCAGATTGCGGGACGTGGACCCAACTCTTTTGCACTCCATTCCCTAGCCTCCACCCATTTGGAAAAAGGTTATATATATAATAATAATACTTGAAATTAATAATTCTCAAATTATGCTTCAAAAACTAAAGCTTCTGAGCCCTTTCAAGGGAGAGTTTGCTTCTCTTTTCTTCGTAAATAAGATCTGCACGCTGAAAAGACGCTCACCAGCTACCCATGTTGAAGGGCATGCTAAGTATTCCCTGGATAGCTTTGCAAGATGTGGAAAATTTTTACAACTATCACGCAATCAAACCAATGGATCTTTATCCGATCCAAGAGTTTTCGCTTTTGATAATCTTCGATCAATGACAGAGTGTTCATTGACACCTCAGAACAAGACTCTTCATCGCTGCTAGAAGCCAAAGAACGTTCATGGATTCAGCAATGGTTTTGCTAACAGATGGTAAATGTGTGTCTGTTTCTGTAATCTTTTCCTTTTTATTGGCTGTTAAAATTTCTGCCTATTAGCAGAATTTTATCACATAGGCATGTATGCCCATGTGATGAAATGCTGCTAAAGGAAGAAATTTTTTGAACCACCTGTTTCATATAGGTTAAAATTTATTTAGTATACTAAATAACTTTTAGCCCTCTGTGAAACACGTGGTTCAAGAAATTTGGTCTGCATCTAGGATCCAGAAAAGTTGCTATTGCAGATGCGTAATCGTTTTGCAGATTTTGAAATCTATTATCTATCTCCAGCATAAGTGTTTCTGTCATCTTTGAAAGTCCCTTACTTTTAATAGCAGTATTTAGCACAGCTTTCATCGTTGCAACGAGAGGAATCCCGTCTGACAAACAAGAATTTTCTGAGCTAATAGTTTTAGTTATCATTTCAAACAGTTTAAGAAGAATAATACAATTACCTAAAATGTTATTATCATCATCTGTCGATCCTTTCATCTTTGTGTTTGTTCGAAGCATAAGGGAAGACAGCTTCATTTATTTCTCTCATCCTCTCAAGCATGTATAAACTACTATTCCAACGAGTCTGAACATCTTGCGTTACAGAAAGTTGAGGAACATTTAGTCTCATAATTCATAAATGAATACTATCCGCTATCCGCAAAAAAATTCATGCGGATGCGAATGTGGATGCGGATTGAGAAAAATGGTGCGAATATCCGCATATATGGATGCGGATACGTATATCCGCTACACCTCTAATATATATATATATATATATATATTTAAATATATATATATATATATATATATATATATATATATATATATATATATATATATATATATATATATATATATATATATATATATATATATATATATATATATATATCGCATCTTTTTCATTATCAACTTCCTGTTTAGTTGAATCCTAATACTTTCGAACGAGTTAAGAATTAAATTTAAAATGTGTGAAGCTTTGAAAAGAGTTTTAAACTGTTCTTTTTATTAGTTTTAATAATGTTTTTTTCGTTGCAATTTTTTGTAAGCTTTTATTTATTTATTTATTTATTTATTTATTTATTTATTTATTATTATTATTATTATTATTATTATTATTATTATTATTATTATTATTATTATTATTATTATTATTATTATTATTATTATTATTATTATTATTATTATTATTATTATTATTATTATTATTATTATTATTATTATTATTATTATTATTATTGTAATGGATAAAATATTAATTATATGTCATAAACTTACTCTTCTAGCAGATAAACAATTCCTTGGCCAGGCCCCCGTGACAATACAACCAACTAACACTTTCTAAGATTCTCAAACCTATATCGTATCAGTATTCAGACCTCCTGTCGAATGAGTTACCGGCCTGTGCAATACTACAATGCAATTTTATACTCAAAACTCACCAACGTCTCTCCCTGAAGGTCCTTCAAGTGAAACAACGGTTTGAACGGGTTCGTTGCTTTATATGAAAACCGTCCAGTCAATAATACTCGTTATCAATGAATTTACCTGTTTTATGATCAATGTTTTTGATCATGAAATCAATGTCTTTAAGACCTAAAATAATAGCTATCTGAATATTTGAATAAATAAGAAAGTAAACTACCTTTGGAAACACTCAAGAAAACTACTGGAATAAATTTAAAAATACTTTAATAAAAAAAATGAATACGTACTGCTTTTATACAAAACAAAGTTTTATGCATCCATGTACATGTAATTAGATGTCCACAGATATCTACGTACATGTA
>JABUQX010104674.1:12500-27500 GCA_015478945.1 Trachelipus rathkii | reverse complement strand
TAATACCTTAAATTTTATTATAAATTGTTAATTTAGTTGAGAAACTCAAAACTAATTATTGAATATTTTTTTTATTGGTGTTTACTTTTCGTTTAATCTCCACACAAAAGTGTGGTAAAAATGTGGGATAAAAAATGGCAAGTTTAATGGGGGGGTTTATATTAATAGATAAAAATAAAAATAAAAATAAAAATAATAAAAAAAAAAAAATAAAAAAAAAAAAGAATAAAAAAATAAAAGAGTAGAAGTAATAATAATAATAATAATAATAATAATAATATAATAATAATTAATAAATAATAATAATAAATAATAATAATGATGAATAATAATAATAATAATAATAATATAATAATAATAATAATAATAATAATAATAATAATAATAATAATAATAATAATAATCGTAATAATCGTAATAATCGTAATAATCATAATAATAATAATAATAATAATAATAATAATATAATAATAATAATAATAATAATAATAATAATAATAATAATAATAATAATAATAATAATAATAATAATAATAAAAAACAAAAAAACAAAACAAAAACAAAAACAAAAATAAAATAAAAATAAAAAAAAAATAATAATTAATAATAATAATAATAATAGATATAATAATAATAATAATAATAATAATAATAATTAATAATAATAATAATAATAATATATAATAATATAATATAATAATAATAATAATAAAATAATAATAATAATTAATAATTTAATCCTAGCTAATAATAATATTCGTAATAATCGTAATAATAATAATAATAATAATAATAATAATAATAATAATAATAATAATAATAATAATAATAATAATAATAATAATAAATAATAATAATAATAATAATAATAATAATAATAATAATAATAATAATAATAATAATAATAATAATAATAATAATACATAAATTTAAAAGCACATTGCATTTCAATATTATTATACAGTATCTCAATTATATATTTAGATACACTTAAAACTTTTCAAAGTTAATATTCCAAATTAACATTTAAATGCAATTGATATTCAATACAATAAGTTTAAATTATAATTGAAGAAGTAAATTAAATTATATCATGTAATTATTTGCTACTTTGCCTTCGAGATCGATTAACATTTAAGATAATTTTAAAAATAATGAAACAATTTTATTTTATTTTTTATTTCGTTGACGAAGGAAAACCAATTGTAAATCAAAGGATAAAACTTTATCATCATTTATCAAAGAAAAAAACTACCTTTTAACGTGCTTTATCTCGTTTTCAGAGTGTATCACAAGGGGAATACAGGAAATTGAACTTTAAGGCCGGCTATCCCAAACCAGCGCCACCAACGTGTTTGCAGACGAGTTTTAATTCTCGCCCCAGGTAGATAAAACTCAAACTGCTGCGCGGAGGATTGAACCAGCGTCCTCTTGTATGAGAGTCGGCGAGTCAACCTCCTGCGCCACGAGGCGTTTTACGATCATTTATGATCATAATTATATAAATAAAATGATCATTTATATAATTATTTAATTTATATAAATGATAATTTATTAATATGGAACGAAGCTTGAAATATTTGATTAATTATAATCAATGCTTCATTGTCCAATAATTTTAGTTAATTGCAGTTAATTTTCTATTTATGATTATAATTGCATTGTAAATTAACTTTAATTCTATCGTTTGATGTTTGAATCAAGTTTGAATCAAGTTTTAATCAAGTTATAATCAAATTATATAAGGCAAAAGTTGCTTGTCATGTTTATTTTGTTAATCTTTTTGTTTTTGTTTTTTACATTGTTAATAAGATTTCAATACTTATGCTCTAACCTTACACACACAGAATCCTTGTAAGAGGGTTTACCGACGCTGGTGCAATGCTGTGCGATGCTCGGTGCGTTCATTTTAGTGTTGTGCTGTGCAGTGCGGAACACAGTTTCTGTATCTCGGTGCATGGCGCGGTGCTGTGAGGTGCGAGCGTGGTTTTCATTGAAATATAGAAGTGCGGTGCGGTTTGGTGGAAAATATATAGTGTTTATAACGAGGTTTTCTTGGTGACAATAGAGAGAGAAATATTCACAATACAGAAGTATGGAACATGTACAGTGTGATATATTTTGCTCTCGTAATTGTGAGGAGTTAGCAGGACTCTTATTAGCATCACAAATTTAAATTCCATTGGAAGCACACGGGAAAGAATGTTAGGTTAGCTCGTGCACGAGTTGACAATGAGTACTCGTTTACTGGTCGACAATCTTTGTTTAGTTGATATTGGAGTGGCGTGTCTAGTCCCATTACTCTGTATTGCTCGGATATTTTCAAAGCTAGGAGTGTTCTGGGATTGCGAAACTAGGACTTAAAAAATGAATAACAATCGAAAAGAAATCTGGGCCGGAGTCAGATAGTCAGGCAGTTTCAGGAATCCTCCCTTGTTAAGTATCTTTCATATGAAGATGAAGAAGTCACATTTTGCCAGATAATGGGGGAAAAAATTTGGAGTGTTGGTGTTGGTGCAGCATGCAGGGTAGAAAGCGATTGAACAACTAAAAGAGGATCAAAGCTCTCGTCTGATGACTGAACTCGAAAAGAATTCAAACTAAATATCTTCTAGAATAAATAAAACATTGCTTGGTAGATTCCATAGTCATCGAGACTCGCGTGAGACAAATTATGGGAAGTTAAATCTCGAACCCTGTGAAAAATCACCAATGGTAATTATAATCATGTTTATTATACATCAGTGACCGATGCAAGTTTCACTATTTCCTAGCCTGATTCTGTCCATATAAAGAAAATTAATATTGCAAGATGAGTAGTACTCAGCCTTTTGAACATATGAGTACATTTACAGTTATAGTAAGCAATTAAGACATTCAATGGCTCTCCAATCCTTCTCAAATTTATAAAATTTGATATCTTTAAGTTAATTAATAAAAAATCAATGGACCCTATAAAGAGCTCTTGAGTTTCGAATATAAAGTTGTAACTTTGGATTCTCTACTTTTTATAATTGAGTGATAGCATATATCAAAATTTTTCTGCTATAAAAAATTCACTAATAAACTAACATTAAAACAACCGCCACAAGAATATTTATTAAGTCTAAATACTACTTTTGAACTTGGAAATATTGTTTTTATCCTCTTGTACGGTTGGATTGAATTTTTATAGCCAATGGATTATTCTTCATCAGCTTAAATTATGAGCTAGCATCAATCATATAGATATTAAATAATATTAATATAATTTAATAAAATAGCATTTGATATTTTATTTTTAAATAACCTGATTGGCTGATTTCGAAACGAGAGATTTTAATTATATTTTATAGGCAATACGAGTATCAAATTATTTTTAGATAAATTATATACATTATGCAAATATAATTAAGTAAATGTAAAATAATAAAAATTAGGTTTTTTCGTAACTCTATTTTAAAATAAAAAAATTTAATAAGACTCAATACAATAAATACATTATTTCACGTAGATATGATATTATATAATCATGAGATAATAATAATTTAATCTTTTCAATTACAATATATAACCATTATTTTATTTTTATAATAAATACCAACATATGGGTGAAATCAGGAGATGCAATTGGAAATGAAAATGTCAGGAAGAGAGTTAAAGTAGTTAATACTCATATCTTGAAGAATGTCATATATTAAAGGAATATATTCTTTTAATAATGAAATGAAGTTGATTATAATTATATTATTATAACTAAAAGTAAATTATTTACAGATAATTATTTATATGTGCATATATAATTAAATATATTTAACTAATAATTATAGTCACTAAAATTTAATATAATAATTTTATACTTTATATTAAAATTTTATCTGTATGCTATAAATTTAAGTAATATTTAAATGGTACTCGGGTACTATTAAGATGGGTTAGTGGAAAAGATTATAAGAAATATACCTAAGTGATGTGATAATAATAAAATGGTAATTAAAATATAAAAATAAAATAATTAATTATATATATATTTACAATTATTTCTTTATATTAATTATATTAATCATATATTATTAAAATAGTAAATAAATAATTATTATATTGATATTCATAATTAATTTATAAATGATATATTTTTTTATTACATTACTTAATATCTTAAACCTTTATATATATATATATATAGTAGTAAATATCAATATCATATACTAAGCTTGATAATATTATCTGATACTCTAGGTTTAATAAGTATTATTATAAAATATATTAATTTTAATAATATATACTATATGTAGATTATTATTATTAATTTAGTTTGATAATAACACAATAGGAATAATTTATATAAATTGATATAAAATTAGGTATATATTTACTCTTACAATCTATTGCTATATAAAATAATATTATTGTATTGAGCTTTTATACACTATAATTCGCTTTTTAGGCATCTAGTAGTCAGCCACTAACACGTCGCTTTATACTCATATATTACGTTTCGTCTATCATAAACATGTACTATTACCGCTCCTATATCTAAAAATGGCTCATGTGAATATAATAATAATAAATAATAAATTATATATATATCATATTTATGTATTAATGTGAGTATGAATAAAACCAAATGATTAATATTAACTAATATAATAAAATCAAGCTAATCAATTGAGTCAATAATGTACAGCAATAGCATGATAGATAGCGAGATAGCAATTAAAATTTATATAGATATAATTTAAAGTTAGCCCATGCTTTAGCCTTTTTGCTGATGCATTAGATACTTAGAAGTATGACGCATGTAGTGATAAGTATTGACTATCAACTAATGACCCTCTTTACCTATGTATCTAAAAAAATATATGTTAAATAGAGATTATTAAAATACATTATTAATTATTAAAAGAGTGTTTAAATGAATAATATATTCTAATTATTTATTATACTTAATGAGTAGACTTCTTTAAAACATAAATGTGAATCGTGGCTCAAAAGACTGAAAGAAAAGATTTTTCTTGCCAACATATGTCTCTGTTCCTCTCTCTCTCATATCTACTACAATTCCTTCTCTCTCTCTCTCTCTCTCTCTCTCTCTCTTCTCTCTCCCCTCCTCTCTCTCTCTCTTCTCTCCTCTCTCTCTCTACTTCTCCTCTCTCTCTCTCTCTCTCTAATAATCTCGCGGAATTCTAAATTTTAGAAATGCTATTTGATTTTTTTCCCCATTAATTGAAATGTCTTTTCCAGACATATCTCAACATTGTTAGAAGTTCAACATAGGACTATGTCTCTCTATTTACATTCGAAGATAATTACAAAATGTATGATTTCTAAAAGCAACAGGAGACTTGCCACAATTTTGTAAGAATTCAATGCTGGATCACGCAATAATAATAATAATAATAATAATAATATCTTGAGAGAAAATAATAATTAATAACACTTTATATCTATAATATTAATCACATAATTATAAAATATAATAGCAAATATAATTAATTAATTAATATAATAATAATAAAGATGAATAATAATAATCAATAATAATTAACATACTAAATATTAATAAAAATATAAATTAATTATATAATAAATTATAATAATCAAAATAATATTAATAATAATAATATATAATAATAATAATTATATAATACATAATTAATAATAAATAAATAATATGAGAGTAATATAATATATATTATAATATCACAAATAAAACAACTTACAATGAAAAGTAAATTATTCACATAAGTTTTTCTAACATAGTGTTATATATATAAAGAATGTAGAATCCAAGCAACTGTGTACGCATTAAATAAATATAGGAAATTTCCAATAAAATAAAGTACGAATGAAAAGCCTGTTCACGCTCTATTCACACGGAAAAACGTGAGAAGATTATAAGTCGCTGAAATATATGCAATGTATCTCAGACATTGTCTCACACCTCACACTCGAGTCGACCTTCCCCTTCACTCTATGAGCGGCAAACTCATGACGCTCTCAGTTATTCTTTCCAGGGGCGAAATGGAGAAATAACAAAAATATTTCCCCCCTTTTTTATTGTGTTTAGAGAGACGTATGCATAGGTGTGTGATATGATGTAGTGTATGTGTAGTATGATAGGTGTGTATGGATATAGTAGATACTCGTAGTAGTGTATTGTTAGGTTTGAATGTGTTATTAGTGCTGCGGCATCAAAGTTACGAAAATTTGTGATTTGAAGAGGTATATGTAGATTTTTTTGTCAATAGTTATACATGTAATAATAAAATAATATATAGTAAGAATTAGTTAAATTAATAATTATTAATTATATAACTTGCTTAATTACCATTCCAATTAATTCTAATATTCAATATTAATTATTCTAATATATAATTTATATATTAGCTTATTAAATCTCTTATTTAATATAATAATATATAATTATATTCTATATTATTAAAATTATGATATTATTATATAAAATATATCTTTATATAAAAATTAATGTAATAAAGTAATATTGTCCTTAAACATAAACATTTAAATAATATTTCATAATACATCAAACTCAAAAAGTTTTCTAGAATAAATATTGATAAGAATAATGGAATATGATAGTAATATTCTATATATAATTAGATATATTGTAAATATGTTAATATATATATTATAATGGGATATAACCAAGTGAATAAATAAGTGAATATAATATATATAATAATTAATAATAAATTAATTAAATTAAATATAATATTAATAACTCATAATAATGATGATAAATTATAAATTAATATAATAAACTATAGTATAGTTCAGAGGGCTCATCGGTAATAGCCGTTAAATAATATATATTAAATAATTGTATATATTTGTAATAATATATATAAGTAAATATTAAATGAAAAAAACTTGTAAGTTATAAATAATAATAATATAATTATATATATATAATATTAATATAAATAATAATTATAATAAATAATTAAATAATTAAATTAAATTAATATATAAATTAAATTATTATAATATTTAAATAATATAAAAATTATTTATAATATATATGATAATATATAATATTATTAAATTATAATTAATAATATATTATTTTATAAATATATAATTATTAATATAAATATAATATATATATATATAATATATTAATATTATAATATTAATATATAAAATATAATATAATTAATTAAATTATATAAATAAATAATAATTCACTGACAGAACTCAAATATTTAAATATTATGCTAATAATAATTATAAATATAATATATTATATATATATATATATATATATAATATAATATATATATTAAATAATTAAACTGTTAGATAATGAATGAACTTATCGAAGTTATAGAATAAAATAGCCGTAGTATAAATTTAGTTATAAGTAATACTCACCGGAGATATATATAAATTAAAATATCCGAATAATCATAAATATAACAAATAGTATTATATAAAAAAAGAATAATTATATATATTTTGTAGCTTATACTAAAGTAGTTATTAAATTTAGAGAATTACATATCTACCAGTAATCTAAAAAAATAAGAGGTGCTCTTTACAAAGTAATGAGCCCACCATGACTAAGATAAAAATAAAGCAATAATATAAATTTTATTTTCATATAATTCTATGAGAAGATAATATAGG
Source organism: Trachelipus rathkii (assembly GCA_015478945.1). Classification (NCBI taxonomy): domain Eukaryota; kingdom Metazoa; phylum Arthropoda; class Malacostraca; order Isopoda; family Trachelipodidae; genus Trachelipus; species Trachelipus rathkii. Next base: position 19,868 of record JABUQX010104674.1, on the reverse strand, counting down.
TCTCCTTATCTTTAATGATTTATGGTCATAACTTAACCTCTTTCTTTTTAAGTCACCATAATATAGAGTATAAATAACTACTTCGAACAGATTGAATGTACATGACTACATGCACTATGTTGCTGAAATGTGCTAGAGTCCCATCATGCATGTCCTCTCAATGTACTCGAAATTAGTGTAATGAGAATATAAAAAAACGAGTGAAAAAAATTTAAAATCAAAAACGGGATTAAAAAATATTAATGCTTGAAATTGTTGTTTTTCATATACTAAAATCTCTCCGTACAAAATCTTTTTTGGATCACACGTAATAAACAAACGCACACCCTCATAAAATATTATAATACTATGAGTTAATTTATTAATACTATAAATTATATAAAATGTACATGTGTAATAATAATTACAGTAATATAATAAACGTAATTATAATAATAAATAAATATATTTGAAAGGGAATATTACTGTGATTATACATTGTGGTCGTAAGTATAAGACTACAGTATTTATCACCAGGTCATATATAAATAATTAATATAAGTTATTGAAATAAAATAATTAATATAATATATATTATATAAACATATATTAAATAAATAATATATAAATATATAAGTATTGTGAACATATATCTACTGATATAGTATACTCGTACAGCTCTACCTATTATATATGAGTCATTATATAGTATATAAACTAATATTATAATTATATATATACCTATTAATATGTAAGACATTATCACCCTATATATATATCTTTGTTTAGAAAAATCTATGATGAAGTTTTATTTCAACAGTTAGTCTTGTGTACTTTACTTGTAAATTCTTTTTCTATTTATATGTTTTTTTAGTTTTTACAACTAATTCAATATTGTATTTCCTACTCAACTCATTGCGCTTACTATTTTAACCTTACACTCACATAATCCCCAGCCACCGCACGTAGTAGAGAGTTGGCAGCCTTACCGGATCCAGTGCTGTGCGGTCTCGGTGTGCTGGCGCCGCACGCCAGCCTCCATCTCTTGTGTTGTCCGTTGTTGAGGTGCAGTGCGTGAAAAAGCAGTTCCTCAAAACCTCGGATATATATAGATGTATGTCGCGATGACGTGCGGAGCTTGTTACGTCTCCGGAGTTATAGCGTGGCGATGTAGTATGACTCATCTAAAACCATTGAGTCTCCTTACGTCTGTTCGTGGAAAAAAATATGGCTCTCTTCGTTGTCATGAGAATTTTCCCATAGCTTGTGCCGCCTCACATATGGCGCGGTGTCTTGGTACTCCCATGTCACATAAGGTAGCATATATTATAAATTCTATTTGCTATTATTCCAACCAACTTCTCACGATCAACATTTTGGGTTCAAGTTATCTTTTAGGTCTTGTTATTACTTTGTTTTTCTAATTAGCACTTTATTATTTGACATATCACATTTACAAGGAACATTAAATTGAAATAAAATTATATTGATAATATTTTGAGCTAAAATAAATATAATATATAAATAAAAATAATTAGTAGTATATAAATAATGAATATGATCATGTTCAAAACTTAAATCTAAATATATTCAAATTTAAATTAAGTTTTATGACTACTAAATTAATTGAATTCAAATAATATAATGAAAAAATAATATTCAAATATATAATAACAATAACATATCGATTAGATCGTATAAAATTATATGAGCTCTTTAATAATGAATATATATTCAATTATAAGATGATTAATTCGTAATATTAATTATAGCCTGATGAGTGGCATAATGAAAAGAAACTGAAGCTAGGGAAACGTAGTCGTTAGCAATAGAAGTCTTATTATATAAAGCACCATGACCTTTTCAATCATATTTGTATTTAATGTATTCTGACTTTAACAACTGAGATAGGATATTGAATCGGTATGCGGCCAAATATCCTATCATGAGGTTAAATTAATCATACTCTCTAGAATGCGATCGAACATTTATTTTTAACTATTGATAAAATGTTATTATTACTAGATAACTTTCTGAGCAAGGTTTTGCATGATATCACAAGAAACAATGGACGAAAGTCGTTAAAATACGAGATGATGAATTATGATGGATAAGATTAGAGTTGAGGAGGAATTAGGACTTAGTGACCTTAAATCGAAGATTGATTTGAATATGAAATGTTGATTATCTGGGCCCAAATTTGCAAGCTAATAGCGAACAAATGCTAGATCCGAAATGGCGATTTTAACAAATTACGAGACATGCTTAGTATAAATGACTGGGATAAAAGAGTTTAAAGACAAAAACTGTTTATCATGTGCGGAACATTTTAGCAAGTTAAAATGTCTACTCATATATCTCATAAGTATGTTTTCACAAATCAGGTACCTCGTAATTCATAAATATGTGAGCTAGGCTCAGTATGTAAAGTGAGCGATATATACCTGCTATACCGCGTTGCTGTCTTAAACACTCAGATACTATATGAAGTGTATATTACAATGAAAACCGCCTAGAATGATTTTAACAATTATTCTAAGGTTTCCAGTAATAGGGAATAGATGATTTTTAAACGAAATTATAGGAAAAATAGAGAGAACGTAACATGTGAACATGAATACTTATCCTATCACGACCAAGAGTGCTCTCAAAGTATAGAGAAGATCAGAAATTAATTTAGCAGAAATAGTTATGCTAGGTAGCCTCAAAGAAAGTTTTTTAGCTTTTATAGAAATTAAAGTAAAGAAATGTTTGAAAATAGTACCTATTAAAATTTGTATGTGAAAATTTAGTTAGTTCAGATAAGTGTTGGTCAACATTTTCAATGGCTTATTTTGCTTCAGTGTTTACTGAGGAAAGATTAGATAATAGTTTGGAGACAATAGTTCTTGTACTGCATGTAAAAAACAGATAGACTTACAGAAAGTATTGAATTCTGATGTAAAAAATTATTCTATAGCGGCTTTATCTAGACATGAGTTGAAATCCAAGTAACGTGACGACCGGATCCATATGATGATGCCTAATTATATGTTTTTAATCATGATAGACTATTAATGAAATTACTTGAATTAAAGAAACATAAGTATGCAATTTATCTGTGGTATCTCAGTTTATAAAATGTGCAGATCAATGTAACATGTTGAGTGACCACCTCTGGTATCAGTAAATGGCGAGCCTGTAGAAAACGGCAATATGATTGTGCCTTATTTATAATAAAGGTGGTAGTAAGAAGATATCTCTTTCATTTATTTTTTTAGGCCAGTCTGCCTCTAACATAACTACGTCCCTAGCGTGTATACACGTTCGTGGAAAATCGGTTACTGACAATGTACAACCATCAGAAGTATATATCTACACACAAGCGATAAGCTCAAAGCCAGTGAGTTCCGTAAGAGCTTACCAAGCACGTGTCTATGGCACATATGGTTCAAAGTTCCATTTGTGCCCTCTCATACAAACCTATGTGTAGGAAACTTGACGGCCCCAATACATTATTGTTGCTATTGAACGCATGGAGAGCCAGTTTGTTTACTTATATTTATTATATTTCTGAGCATTGAAAGATATTTATAGTGTTTTCAGTTGAATATTAATAACAAGTAATGGGCAAATATGAGCATGCATTCATGGAAATGAATTCTAGTGAAGACCTTATATAGCATGTCCCGTCCTCTGGTGGAATAGAAAATCAGTGTTACATACTCAAAGTGCGCACAAATAATCATATGGGAATAAGTAGTGAAGAGTGGTGTGTCCCACAGGTTCGGTGCTGGGGCCACTGTTGTTTCTCAACCTCATATATATAAATGATTATTAGACCAGGGACTTAAATGCAATGTTTTCTAAGTTTGCTCCAAACGCCCATGAAACTTAATCGGATTCAACTCTCAGTTCCGATGAGGGGCCCCCGTAAGGATGTATAAAGATTTCAAAAATGATCTTGATAACTTCTTGGGTGGGCAGAGTACCATAACAGCATAATTTTAATAGTAAAAAGTGTAAAAGGTTCTTCACCTAGTTACTCAAATAAAAGTTTTAACTATGATATGAATTGGGGATTGGCTTGAGTTTGGACCAGGAAAAAGATTTAGGTGTGATTTATAAGCAGTAATTTGAAAGTAGCTAACAGTTTGGAAGCTAGAATAAAGCTATAAGATGCCTGGGCATAATAAATCGCAATGTGTTTACAAGGAGCAAGGAAGTAATAAGTAAATAATTTAATATTGTTAGGCCAATAATAGAGTATTTGCACAAGTTTTGGGCCCCTTACTTAAAGAAAGATTTAGATATGCTAGAGAGCGAGTGCAACGTAAGACAACAAAGATGATTTCTGCCCCCTTGAGGGTGAGAGCACGAGGAGAGTGCTGAAGGAGTGAAGAGAATGAGTTTCTGTAGATTAAGGCTCGATATTCTCAGAGCGGGACATGATACAAGCTACAAAAATTTTTACATGTCTATTGATAATACAGGAAGACTAAGATAAGATAAGTCTTTCCTAATAGTTAGAGCACTGGACGGAGACCGACGGCGGAGCTCATAAACAAGAAAATAAGAAGAAGACTCACATATCAGTAATTATTGGTTATTATTTATCTGGTGTTACCAATTGTTGGAATGAGTGTATATATATGGGTAAGGTTGTTAAAGACTGTGACTCAATTGCAACATTAAGAACAGGGTTGGATTAGGTATATGGAATGAAGGGTTGGGTATCACATAGCTTCCCCATTAGACGAAGCCAAATTGGCTGGTTTTTTAGTTATAGTAGTTAGTAATGTAATAGCTACTTGCATATGTGACCATAACTTAGTTATTAAGGCATGTGGAATGGTTTGGGCAACATGTATCATTTTTTTTTACTAAGCCAAATGCTGCGAACATTGGTTACAGAAATTTGACAAGCCCTAGGAGATGCTTTGTGGCCATTTGCAGTGTTAACATGAGAGCATGTGTTGGTTAGGTGTGAGTTGACCTGGACAGTGCTCAGATATAGGCCCATGTGGGCTTCTTACTGTCCCTATATTTCTTCATATGTCTCTGTATCGTTCTTATATCATTTTTAAAGTTCATTACTTGCATAGGCATAGGCGCGTTATTTCACGGAACGAGAAAACTTCTACGTATGTTAATTTCTACTATTCCCCGGACTACCAGGAATGAAACTCCGTTGCCCTCGCCTAAGCGACTCTATGATCTTTCTTACCGAAATTTAAGCGTACGCTAGCGGCACATCCTAATGATTTCTTGACGTTATATGATCTCATAAAGTAATAGATTAATTATTTATTCTTTCTCTCCAAATTATCACAAATTTCCTTAACTTAATTATAATTAAACTCTCAGTTGAATAGTCTTCATTTAAAACAATACTCTACTCTCCACTTCTCGAAGTTAAAATAAAATTAGCAACTAATTTTAAATACTAATATTTAATTAAGTCACCAACTTATATAAGAATCGAATTACCTCTCTTTCTCTCCATCGGCTCTGGTGTGATTAGAGTTCCGAGCCGACCATAAGAGTATTTTCCACCTACCAAGCGACAAAGAAAAAATTTATTAAAACACTCATTAACCAGAAAAACATGATTACCTGTAACCAAATTATCAATTAGTATATAACATTCTCTGATAGGTAGTTAAAAGTCTTAAAGGTTATAACAGCTCCTCCTTTCCTCTTAATTATTATGTATGCTTATTCCTTTTTAATATCGAGTATGTGCGGCAAAGATTGGCTTCATATTTTCAATGCACCAAGCGTAAGTGGAATAATTCTTATATAGTATATATATATATATATGTAATTATTATATAATATATATATAGTATTATATAATATATATATATATATATATATATATATATATATATATATATATATAGTGAGTATATATAATAATTGTGATAGTTATATTATTATATATAATATATAGATTTAGCCACATATACCTATATATATATATATATACTAGATCAATCTCATATCTATATATAGTATATCCGATAATGTATATATATATATATATATGAGTATATAGTATATATTATATATTTCAGTAGCGTACCTGTGAAGATTATACTCCTTGGGTTCATTAGGATGAACTAAATGTATAATAATATAGTATATATATATATAATGTATATAAAAATTTTTACTTATATATTATATATGATTATATATATATATATATATATATATATATATATATATATATATATATATATAGGAGAGAGAGATAGAGAGAGAGAGGAAGATCAGAGAGAGAGAGAGAGAGATAGTATCTCAATCTTTTTTTGCAAATTTCTTCGTACGATTTCGCCTGCGAGTAAAAATCGAAAAGTTTCGTTCCGTGGATATAGTATTTTCATTCTTACAGTCAACGTAAATTATTGATCTCGCCTGGAACTTATATATTATTGTCTGTAATGTTAAAAATTTGTTTGAGAAACAGCTTAAAATTTGTCTCTTAAGAATAGAGTAGGAAGGGAAAAATTTTAAATGACTTGAGTAATTATAATCGCTATGCTAATGTGAGTTTGTTTTACTTAAATTCCTGTAGATCAAGATATCCTGTTTATATTCTTTCTTTCTTATATTGCTTGATATTGGTTCTAGTCTGTTTCTCCCTTTTCTACTTGTAATATTTAGTTGGTATCGTACATTATTTTCAAGTTTCAAAAATTTTGGGTATTAGCTAGAGCTACCTTTACCCTACTACCCTATGTATACGCCCCCTGATGGTATATATATATATATATATAGTATATATATATATATAGTACTAAATAATAGTAGATTAAATATATATATTGCATATATAATAGGAAGATATTTATTAATATAAATATTATATATATAGTGTATATAATATATATATATAATAATTAATTATATTTATTTAATATATGTGTGTGTTGATATGCATTATAATTCACACACTACTGCTACTACGTATCTACACATACTACTAACTTACTACTACTACTACTACTACTACTACTACTACTACTATACTACTACAACTAAAGATTGCGTCAAAATTGCAGTATTATTTAAAATAATTATTCTTATCAGAACCTTATACAAAAAAATGATTTAAATTAATTCCTAAATATTTTGCTACTTTTAAATTATGAGTTTTTAAAGCAATTAAAATTAGTCGTTTCAATATTGTACTCTGAAAAAATTACATTACAAGTTATAAAATTAATAAAATATTCAGCTGAAAGCTAAAATTAAAAGCTACATTTTATTAGTGATATTAGCTTAAACTTTAAGAATTTGTGCAAAAAAAATTTCAAGTTAATTTCAATGAGAAGAGGAAGAAAAATTTATCCAGGTATCACAGAATTCATCTTCGGGCTAATGAGTCCAACTTCATTAGCT
>JABUQX010104673.1:15000-22500 GCA_015478945.1 Trachelipus rathkii | reverse complement strand
CATAGGAGGGATGGAAGAGTGGAAGACAGGAAGAGAGGAAAGAGCACGAGCAGCAAGAGACTAAGGAAGGAACAGGCGAAAGAGAGAGGAGGAGCAAGCTGACGACCAAGAGAAGACCAAACAAAAAAAAAAGAAAGACACCAGACAAAAAAAAGCAACTACATTCATCCGAATTCAGCATTGCCAATGGATATTAGTGAAAGGAACAAACTTCTCTTATATTTTATATCTTTGCTAAAGAAATAATTAGTTTAATTACCTTTTTATTTATTTAACCACTGGAAAAAAAAATATTTAGCGAATATTTAAAAATCTTACAATAAATGAAACAATTTTTTTCTTTCTTTTTTTTTGTTTGTAAAAAAAAAAATTCCTTTCTTTTAGTTTACTAAAAGTAAGATCTTGAAGAAATTAAATTTTATATATTATGTAGTTAAAAAATCATGACTTAACTGTAGATGCAAAAACATATAAAAACATTTCTCATCGTTTTCTGAGTGCGATGCGGATTTTTTTTTAGTTGAGGGAATAGAGGTGTCCCTTCAATTCTGAAGAGTCTTTCCACTTTCCAAGGGGAAAAGGGGAGAAGAGCATGATATTTTCTTAGCGAAGAACACCCAAATGTATAGGTTCCTTTATTCGGATGACCACCATTGTAAGCGACTTTCTGAATTTTTAATGTTTCATAATTTTATATATTGGCTGATTTTCTACTTCTATACTTCATCTTCAATTTTATTTCTTCATATATATGTGTCTTTCTCCTTAAGAATGAGTTTGTTTCTTTGCTAATTTTAAAGTCTTTTTCTCTTTAAATTTCGAAAAAACAACTTTTCCAAACTGAAGTTAAACATTTATTATCTTCAGATCACTTTTTTCGCCGCCATTCTGTTGCATTAAAATTAGAAATCTGAAAATTGGCTTCGAAAGTAGTGGCAAACTAGTGGTTTCCTTTCCTTCCTTATACAACATATATCTTCGCACATACAATTTGCTTAAGAATATCTTCCATTTCCGCATTGGTATATTTAATCATCCTCCAAGGAATGTAATTATTTGAAGCGGTAGATCAGATAGGTAGCAAGCACAAACGAATTCTTATCGAGTAAAGTAAATGCTAAATCGAATTTTTTACTGAATTTTTCACAATGTGGAGTACTGTAGATCCAAGTCCCGGTGCAAATATCTTTTTCCTTGACTCTTTTCAAAAAAAAATGCAAATCATTATCATATTTGGGATTAATTGCCGATGCCATTGTCCTTGTGGCTCAATCTGAAAATTGGGTTAATAAAGTAGTGGAAAACTGTTTTCCTTTCCTTTATTACAAACATATTATCTTCACACATAGGCATTGCTAAAAGAATAATCTTCCACTTTTTTATCTTGTTTAATCTTCCTCAAGATAATGAATTTCAAGCTGTGAGATCAAAATAGATTTCCACTGCACCAGATTGTTAGATCTGTAAATGATTGAATCTATTTTATCGTTTTCATTATTACGAAACTAATAGTGTATAACCAATTCCCTCAAATAGTTCTTGCATAAATTCTTTCATAAAAAAAAAATGCAAATCATTTTCATATTTGGCATTATTATTGCCGATGCCATGATTCCTTGTGGCCTAATAAATATGTGTACATCAAGGCAAAATTTTTACAGTATTTTTAGCAATTTTCAAGAGAACTTCCATTGTTTCTAAGCATACAGGTTTTGAATGATCACTGCAATATGAAATGAGTGCCGTTCGTTTTGTTCAAAAATTTATTGAGAAGATAGTATGACTGCTGGCTTATTAATCTGGTTTGTTATATCTGAAATAAATTCTGAGGGTTTGCATGTGGTAGAGTTGAAAACTGAGTTTGATATTTTCATACCTGGAAAAGCTTGGGCGAGTGATTAAACATGACCTACGATTTGTTTTGCATATGGAGATATTTTTTTTACGTCCTTTGGTCAAATATGGCATCATTGAGAACTAGTGTCAAAAGAGTAAAAAGCAAGGTATTTCCTGGAATCCTGCTTGTGTAACTTAACGCCTGCAGCCATATTAGGTGTGTTATCGTTCTATAACATGAATTTTATATGGAGCAGGAATTATTATGAATTCTTGGCCATAACTTTTGAAGACAATCACTTAGTATATCAGATGGCTGTGTAGATACGTGAAAAGGTGTGAAAAGCGTTGAAACTCGAAGGAGTAGCATTTATATTCAAATAGTCCAATTATTACAAGCCTACCAAGGCAAATATTTCACTGCTCTCTTACGAAGGTTCATGGAATAATTATTCAAAAAGAAACATAATACATAACATGAGACCTAACGAAAACGATTGCCAAATGTATGCCTGTCTGAAAATCCCTAACATGATATCTTAAGGAGGCGCTCAACTAAAGATGCCGCCGCTCAATCCAGTTCTTCTTTTTAAATTAAATAGAATTCAGGAAGAACTTAAATTAAAAAAATCAATACGCCAGACTTCGAAATATTGTCTTAGAAATATCATTAAAGATCGAATTAAAAAATTATTTTCAGATTGTTTAGTATACCAAAGAATCGGTCGAAAGAATCGGGATATAATTTGCTCGATTCCGAGTTCCGATTCGATGGCCTGAAAAAAGCCCCGATCCTCCGATTCGATGCCGATTCCGATTAATCGTCCATCACTAATATATAACTGAATATTAAGGATATTATACATCATATCCCACAAAAATGCAGGGTGGTGTAAACTACATAATAGTAGCTCTTCATAGGAAGATATATTGTAACAACTGAGGGGGATTCCAGCCCGGAGCAGCAGTTAAGAAGAGATTCTCTTCAATGGTTATTATCTTGGCCAGGATGTTTTAGTCCATATTCCAGTTTTTTATCTAGGGAACATTTGAAGATGAAAGCCTACGTTTTGAAGTGTATCAAAAATTCAAAATATTTTCGTTTCCAAAAAAAATTAAGTTGAGTAATTTTGTGCTTCTTACGAGTTGCTTTTATAATTTTGTCAAATGATTTCAATTATCTATTGCTTTAAAAAAAAAAAAAGATCAAGTTTTTTTAAAACGTAATTTATCAGATTTCCACTGCCATAAAATTCACTTTACAAAATTCAATTTCTACAACAACCCCTCAGCAAATCATTTCTTATAACCAGATGCTAATTCATTCAACTGACTTTTGTTCCTTCTTCTCTTTCCTTGTTCCTCTTCTTCTGTTTTCTTCTATTCCCTTCTGAAGTTTTTGCGGTGATCATCCTAGACAATGTCCAGACCAATTTTATATATATATATATATATATATATATATATTTATATTATATAGATATATATATTATATATATATATATATATACATATATATAACTATAAAATAGGAAACAAATATAAAATATTAATGAACTTATTTTATATATAAATATATATATATATATATATATATATATATATATATATATATATATATATATATATATAATAATTACTATATATATTATATATATATATATATATATATATATATATATATATATATATAATGTACACTATATAACACAAAAATAAAAGTTGAACCTTAATTATAAAATGGAATAAATTTTGAGTTTTTAAAAGTGGATACGCCTCAAAATCACGTCGCTTCGAATTTTCATATCGAGAGAAAATATATATATAGTTCGAGGGGCGAGGAGGAGTGTTGAGGAGTGGAGGGCGAGAGTTGGGAGAACAACAGCAACCCTTCTTTTAAGGGACCGTTACGTCAAGCACTCGCCCATCTTAAGAGCTTCGAAAGCCCCGTCGTCGAAATCACCGGAGGGAAAGAAGAAGAAGAAGAAGGTTTTGAGCGCCTTGCGTAAAGGAGAGAAGTTGGAAAGCAAAGATTTAAGGAGGGGATTTATTTAAAGGGCTTAAAAGGAAATACCAATATAAGAAACAAACAGACATAGAATATATATATATATATATATATAATACAGAGTATTGTTTATATAAATTATATAAGTATTATATAATATATATATATATAATATATATATATATATATATATAATATATAATATAATATAGTATATATATATATATAATTATAGGCCTTAAGATATATTATATAATATATATAGATAATATATAATATATATAAAATATAGTATATAAGATATATATATATATGATTATATATGAATACAAACATACATAACAGATATATAAGTATAAATACCATATAAACCTATATTATATTTATAATACAGGATGGGTGTTTCTTTAAATGACCTACACTGAAAAGGTTACCATCAAAAAAGGGTGTAATATAACATTGAAAAGAAGCAACTACACCTAACTACAAATACTACCACAACTACAAAAACAGGCTACTACTACTATTATAAATAAATAAATAATTAAAAACTCTTTTAATCTAAACTATAATTAATAATTAATTATTATAGATATGAACTCAATAATAATAATAAATCTTAATAATATCCACATAATAATAATAATAATAATAGACTAACAACTGAATGAAAATTAATCTACATAAAGGGTAATTAACATAATATTCATTTTTAGTATTATTCATATTATTATTATTATTTATTATATTATTGATATATTCATTATGTATGTTCATATTCATATATATGTCATATTCATATTCATATGTCATATGTCATATGTCATATTGTATTATTATTATTAATTATTATTATTATTATTGATATTATTATTATTATTCTTATTATTATTATTTTAAATAAATAAATAAGCACAACAGAAACCATAAAAATGCATCTCAATAATAATAATAATAATAATAAATAATAATAATAATAATAATATTACTTTGAATGGTAATAATAGTAATATAATTAATAAAGAATACAAAAGATAAAATAAAACATAAAAAAAAAACATTTTGATAAAATTACGCAAAAAATAAAAAATAAGTCACAAAATTTTAATATAGAAAAAAAAATATATAAAAAAATAGAATAGCAAAATAAATAAAAAAAAAACAAAAAAAATAAAAATAATTAAAAATAAAAATAAAAATACAAAAATTAATTGTTTAGAAGAAGAGAGGATCCTCAAGGGCAGCTCATTCGAAAATGATTGCAAGCGCAGATGTTGGCGCTAACTTTAATCCTTTTCAGTGGGACTAGAGGCAATTAAAATGATAGCGCAAATAAAAAAATTGGACGTTATAATTTTTACTATTGACATTAATAATCTAAAGTTTAAAAATAATGAACATGAATACTAATATATTAAGGTAATACTAACATCTACTTAATAATAACATAAACTCAATATAAATAGTTTCGTAAAATTGCTCAATAGATTAATTCTAACAACCGAACAACAATAATAATAATAATAGTAATAAATATTAATAAAAAGTATATAAAAAGTTAAAAGTTTTTTTTTACAAAACAACTGTTTTGATATATAACCCCCAATACTATATATCTATATATATATATATATATATATATATAACTATATAACAATATAACTTTATAGTTATTTTAATTTATATTTTTCTATTAAAATATACTATTATAATATATATATACACATCTATATATCATATATATATATATACTCTAGTAGTTCAGTATATTATATATTATATATTAATATAAATAGTAAATACTATGATATATATATAGTGTATATTTCATTATGATATAATAATAAATCTAACTATAAATACTACTAATAAGATACTTATATTAACGACTAGAATATAATAATATAATATAGTAATAATATATATCAATGAATATGTATAAAATGTTGATATAAGATAAAATTATTAACAGAAGAAATACGCAGTCAAAAATTTTAAAAATAAAAAAAATATATAAAAGAAACCCCACCTTTTAATACAGCTTATATAAAAAAAAAAAATAATAAAAAAAACAAAAAAAAACAAACAAAAAAAAAAAAGGCTAAAAGCTACATTCTGATGAGATGAGACTATCCCACCAAAATCAAAAAACCCTGTAACTAATGAGATGATAAAGCCCAATTCCTTATCGTAGCAATATCAGTACCTGTTCCTAGTCTGATAATAAACTGCTTTCCTCTATAGCAGACGATAAACAAAAGTAAATTCGAAAAATCAAAGGCAATAAACATTCAATTACTGAATGATTAAAGATAATATCATTAACTCATTTCAACTAGTCAACTGTACTTTCCAATAATATTCTCTAACTACTTCGTCTTCTATTATTATTACTACTACTACTACTGATAATAATAATAATAATAATAATAATAATAATAATAATAATAATAATAACATGAATAGTGATAATTAGTTAAAGCAAAGAATTGTCATCAAAAGCTTTTTGAGATTTATGCTCAGTAAGAACTTTAAACTTTGCAATAAAGACACCAGAAGAAGAAATAAATTTCAAAAAATAAGATTAAGATACAAAAGATCTTATAATTAATTATATATATATTATAGTATATATATAATATAATATTATATATATTATAATTACTAATTAATATCCTTGTCCTATAATATTTATATATATATATATATATATAATAACTAGTTTAACTTACTATATTATATATATAATATATATATAATATTATATATATATATATAATGATATATATATATAGTATATAAAATTATATCATACTATATAAGTGTTGCTCAGAAGGTGATATGCGAGAATACTCAATAACCTTTAACGGGAATCGAATAAAGGTGTGAGCACTTTGTTTAATACTCACATAATGCACTCTCTCTCACTCTCTCGTAAGCATTAGGCGCTTCCCTTGTCTTAATTAAACCAGTATGATTACAGTATAGTATAGATATATAGATATAATCACTAGGTATACCTATCATAATATAGTGAGGTGAGTAGACCCATTGAATTCATATATAGTATATCTTAGTATTACTTCGTACGTTCACTATACATATATATCGCTATAAATATATATATTAGATAGGATATTGAGGCATGTTCTGGAATGAATACCATTCAATATACTCTCATATTATATTATTAATCATTATATAATATATATTAGTAATATATATTGATTTACCGCGCACACAATACTGTAAATTAGTAAATATACTATATATCTATAATATATATATTATAAAATGATATATATATCGGATAATATTAATTAATAATATATTGTCATAAAAGATATATATAATATATAAAGTATATATAAGTATAATAATATATATAATATATATATATATATATATATATATGATATATTTGATTTAGAATGGCGCGCCAAGTTGAGAATTTGATGAAAAAAAATCTTAAAGAAGAGTTGCACACAACTTAAAACATTCATCTCGTCGAATACAAAAGTAGTATTTATGATTTACACCTACGTGACGATGCAATCCTACTAGCAGGTGCCTACGTGTGTGTTGTGTGTGTGTTGTGTGTGTGTCGTGAGTTTGCTTTGGTGTGTACGTGCATAGCATGATAAATTGTAGGAACT
>JABUQX010104672.1:20000-22432 GCA_015478945.1 Trachelipus rathkii | reverse complement strand
TTAAAACTAAAAAAAAAAAAATCTATTTATACAGAAATATAGTTTTAAAATAGTTACCGTTTTTACCCTTAAAAAGGTGTGAAAAACGAACTTAATAACAAAAACAATAATATCACTAAATGCAATTACATACATGGAAACTCTTAATTTTACAACTTTCTATATGCTGTTAATGAGAAATGATGATCTCTTCAGTCTTAGATAAATTGCTGCAGACCTTAGCATTTTTTATGCAATTTTTCAAACAAAAAAATTTCAAAATGGATGAAATTTTTTTTGAACTTATAACCTTTGTTAACCCCAATCGATTAAGTTTTTGTTTTGTATTTAATACTTTAAAAATAGTCTTTTATCTAACAAAAAACCTTTCCCCAATTTGCATAACGTTTGCCATTATGGAAATATAGCACCATTTTCCAAAACTTACCCGTTTACCCATTCGAAACCAGTTTCCCCATTTGGACGGTAGGTGTATACCGATATTAATATATATATATATTAATATATATATATATATATATTATATATATATATATATATATATATTAATAAATATATATAATATAATTATAATTTTTTCAAAATTAAATTTAAACTTTAATGTGAATAATATCTTTTAATCCTATATTTTGAGGTATTTGACGTAACTTTATTTTTAGTAGTCCTTTAGGTATGTGATACACTGTAGGAATACTACACAAGGCTACTTATATTTCGTTAAAAGATGGGCTATGGGTTATATTAAAAAAATCTCTTCCAGCAAATTTTTTTCCTCATAAGTACAATTAAGTAATTTCCAGGTTCCGCGGGAATTTTTCAAAATTCGTTCCGGAACCGGAAAAAAATGTTCAATATCTTGATCCACCTGATTCCGGTTTACACCTCTATAGTATATATATATATATATATTATATATATATCATATATATATAATATATATATATATATATTATATATATAGTATATTATTATATATATATATATATATATATATATAATATATATATATATATAATATATAGTATATATATATATGTTCAAGCAAAACCAACTTTAAGATAAATCAGTTTATTATAACACAAATGCATGGCACTAATGACATTTGCTTAAATATAGGAAAATTATTGGCACGTTGATACTGAGACAAAAATCTACCGATTATCTTAAAAAATATACAAAATTGGAAACTAAAGGCTAGATTGATAATTGAAAAATTAAATATCATATTTTTTTTCCATCAAAGGAAGCGGTATTTTAGAGCTGAGTATACTTTTCATAGCGTTATAACATTTTTTTTTTATATGTATTATAACCAAAATGCGTCCTCCCAGTTTATTTTTATAATTTAGTAAATTATATAGCAGACCTAATTATCCTCAGATTTTTATAAAAATCACACAATAATCAAAACAAATTAGGAAAAAAAAATCGAAAAAATAAACGGGAAAACTTTTCCTTTTAAAATGCGTAGATACAAAAAACAAAGATTAAAATGCATGCCAAAAGTTTAAAAAGTCCAATAAGCTTTTCTTATACACCAACTGAATGAAACTTCATTTATTACATTATCTATGTCTTGGGTGACTATAGAAACGGTGAGGAGGCAAATTTATAAATTTATAACACTTCATGCTCTCAATTAAATAAATGCTGAAGAAAAAAGGGTAAAAGTTGAGATTAACAGATTCTAAAAAAAAAAATTGATATTTTTTAAAATCAATTGTTGTCTTTGAGTATTTCCTAGTATAGAGGCAGTAAAAAAAGCCACATGGGTCTATCTTAGATTTTCCCAAGTCAAGCCACAGAACCATCACCAACATGTTCATTACATATCCACACAAAGGTAATATAGTGCAGAGGGTTTCACCTCCGATTTTATGAAAATTGTTAGAAAAGACTCTAAAAGAAATTTTAATAATTTAAAAAGAGCAATGACAACGGAAATCTTCGCAAACTTTAGAGTAAAAAAAAAGTATAGCCTCTTAAAGTTGGTTAAAAATCCATAGGATTTTCTAATATTTTTTTTTTTTTTTAAAATCACAGTATATACTTTTTCTTAAAAAAATATAATAATGAAGCTTGAAAAAAAAACAGAAATGAGATAATAGCACGTAGGGGGGTGAGCGGACCACTTTAGGTATATAACTTGGCTCCCGACTCTCCCTAATGCACTTTTGGAAATTTTTTTTTTTTTTTTTTTGGTAAATCACGGCCCTATAGTCATTAGGACATAACCACACAAAAAAATAATAATGTAAATTCTATTTAATAAAATTTTAGTTTCATTAAAGTTTGAATAACGCCGAGTCGGCCCGACCGTGGAGGGGTGAAGTCGGAACCACCTATGCGGGGGGTGACTCGGACATCTGTTTAAATTCGTCTTTTACTTTTTATATAATTTCAATTTTATATTTAAATTTTTACTTAATAGA
>JABUQX010104672.1:10000-15000 GCA_015478945.1 Trachelipus rathkii | reverse complement strand
TATAGTTTTCTAGTTACATGCCTGAACTTTTCGGGTGCTGGCCTATATATATATAGGTAGTATTTATTAAACTGCCGATATTTATACTTCTTGACTTATTAAATCTTTATAATATATTAATAATATAGTAATATATATATAATAGTATATATAGTATATATATATATATATATATATAGGTGATCGTGAGACCACTTCTTTGGCGTACCCCCAAATATCACTTTGCGTACCCACCGGGGATACGCGTTACCCACTTTGGAGGACACTGAACTAATGCATAATTAAATGATTGATATTTAAAAAAAATTCATATATATGCTAAACTACTGTTACGATTAGTGTACGCTCGATATTCTCGAGAACTACGATCTTAAAATAAAAACCTTGATTATATATTTGGAATCAGGAGAAAATTTTAAGACCGAGATGTTGTAAAAAAAAATGTGAATAAATCGCAAATGTATATTGTAAATATCATCAATACCATACAAATTCGAAACGTGAGAATGCTCTAAAGGTATGTAATGAAACCTATTCGTAACCTAACCAAACTAATGTAAACCTAACCTAGCCTAACCTAACTTAATAGTAATCTTACCTAACATAACCAAACCTTACCTATGTAACCTAACTAAAGTAAAGTAATAGAAGCGCCATCGTGGAATATTAACGTTTATTTTTTTTACACATTTACCTTAATTACAGCTTATTATACGCTGATTCCAGAATATGTATTTTGTTTTATTGTGTAAGTATTCCGTATTTCGAGATATCGGCGTACCACTAATGTAAGTTTGAGGGTGTATGTTCGCACCTTACCCCAATTATTTATATATAGTGTATATATAGATAATAGTATATAGTATAATATATATATATATATATAGATTATAGATATAATATATTTAAAATAAATATATATATATAATTATATAATATATAAATTATAATATATAATTATATATAATTAATAATAATAATAATTAAATAATAATTAAATTAAATTATAAATTAATAAATAGTATAACTATTATATATGGAGTTTCCGTAGCTGACCACTTCTGTAATCTAAAAAACAACAGTGAATTAGAATTATATAAAAACTGAATACAGTTTTGAAATCAGCGAAAGAGTATTTATTAATAGAAAAATGAAGTATAAATATAAAATTAAATATCAAACTGAAATAAATAATAAATAATAAATATATAAAATAGGTGATTTGATTTTACGAAATATAATTCTGCGATTCAGTCCCAATCAATTAGTCCTCCCCAATATTCTCTTCTCAATAGCTAATGTCAAACACAACAAAACACATACACTACACACAACACACAACTACACACACATACACACAACATTACGCAATAGAAAAAAAGCCTCAAATTATACGAAATAATTAATTAATTTTAAATAATGTAAACCATTTAGACCTCAAACTCAACTCTAAAATCACCAAACCACTAAATAGTACGTATATGTTTTTGATATTTATTTAAGTGTTATGTAATTAATATTTTGCATACACAGTCAAAGAAGTAAGAAAGGTAAGAGTAAGTGATCGCTAAGCCTATTGAGGCAATTAGTCCCAAAATGCCAGATAACGATAAGATGTTATTCAGGACGTAATCATATTTTCATTAGTTTCACTTAATCAATAAACTTAAAAGTACTTATTTCTTTTTTCCTCTCAAGGCATTTGAAAATGTTCGCTAATAGTCAAAAATGGTTAGTTAGTTTTTAGGTAGCTATACACTAAGTTATTGATAGATTACGGATGATCGCGCTATTCGGGACGCCTTGTGCTCAGAGTGACAAATTTAATATAAGATAATAAAATGCAAGAGCAATCAGTATGTTAAGTTATAGCAAGGTGTTGATAAAGATAAATAAGGAAACAAACATATAATACATCTCACGATGAAGAGCTACATAGCAAGGTCTAATCTTTAAAACTGCTTTTCTTCGTAAAATATACACATATAACACTAAAAATCGTTATACCAACATATTAAAAAATATATAGTATATAATAAATGTATATATACAAACAATATTATATATTTATTAGTATGCAGAGGATATAAGGAGTCACCCCCACATATGCTATAATAAATCACACGGATTACTGTAAAAAAAATAATAATGATAAATAATGAAAACAGGAGAGAAATCGGCGCTCTCTTTAGGAAAAAAAAGTACAGCCTCATCTCAAAGTTGTTTAAAACTCCCATAGACTTTTCATTTATGATCTATCAGAAGTTATGTCTCATATTTAGGCCATCTAGTTCAGCGTTGTAAGTTTTTGTTATCGATTAATACCAGATTATCTTCTAATATAAAAACAAAATAAAAAATAAAATACATTAAACGAAATCTTATCATTACTTAACTGGATGGCCGCTAAAAACAAACACGAGGCTCAGTGAGTGTACTTTAACACTCTCTCTTTCACACTCATAGAAAAATTTTATATAAGAGCTATAACTTTTTTTCCAAAAAACTTTAATCATTTTCATTTTATTAAAAGCTTCAATTTATTATTTATTTATATCAATGACAATGAAGTGATCGAAAAAAACAAAAAAATTTACGTACAAAATATATATGACTCTCATATAAATACTGCTCATACTAGTACCACCTCAATAGTGAGTATATCAAAACAATGACGTGATATCATATATATAACACTGTACTATATAAATAATATTATATATAATATTATAAATAACAATAATATAATAATAAGATATAATGATATTAAAAGTTATATTCTTTTACGTTTCTATTATTCTAAATATTTATATTAAATTTATAATACATATAATATAATAATAAATAATTATATATATATAATATATATAATATAATATAGAGAAAATCCTAATATTGGAGATTTTAAACTACTTTATCGGCTGTAACTTTTTATCTAAAGAGAGCAGTACGATCGTCGTTTTTCAAGATCCATCACTTATCTATTTTGTTAAGTACTGCTTCTCTGTGAAATCTGTTCTTTACTTCAGGAGGATCGCAAATACCACATATTGTATAGAGGTGATCTGACACCACTATCCATACACACTATAACACGAATATTTAATAATTTAATGTAAATAAATATATATAAAATTTATATAATTTTTATTATCAATAATACTTATATATATATTTATGTGCTCAATAAATATTTATAGTATATATTTTTTTTATTAGTATTATTATTACTGAAGTTATCATTTATAGTATATATATATAATGAATTAAAAATAGATAAATTTATATATTATATTTGTTTAATTATTACTAATATTATATATAATTGTTATCAATCTATTTCCTTACTTTATCTTTACAATTTAATTTTATTTGGTTCACACACACTCATTCACAACCAGACACACACACACACACACACACACACACACACACAATACACACACACACACACACACCACACACACACACACACAACAAAGCAGTTAAGTGTGGAATCGTTTGAATTGGGCAAAGAGAAAGGGTGTAAGTCCAGTCTCGACGGTCAATCATCCTCACCTGCAGGATATCTACGCGCACATCTGCTTACTGCGCAGACTCACTCCACTACCCCTGTGATGATCTGGTATCGTCGCAACCGCCTGCTCTTGTCGTGGATACTGATGACCTGCTATCTGCCATCGCATTCCAACCACTACTAAAGGAGGTGATCCACAGAGAGCGGTGGTCCTCCGCATGCTAGCGTTTAACGTGTTACACCAGTAATGGATCAAATCTCTGATCAGCGATCCATGTGCCCGCCCGCGCTCATCGATCGCTAGACCTCCTGGTAACACGTGTTACATGAGTCTTTCAATGGAGGAAGGTATGCGACTGGTGAGTTAGAATGATGTAATAATTCTTCTGAGAAAAAAACTTCAGAGAGGGTTAAGGTTAGTGAGAGGGAAAGAATAGATAAGGTGAAATTAAGGTGAAATTTCCCTAGGCTCAAACCCTAATTTCTCTCAAACGAGTGCGTCTTCTGCCTCTCTTCTTCTCTCTCTCTCTCTCTCTCTCTTCTCTCTCTCTCCTCTCTCTCTCCTCTCTCTCTCTCTCTTCTCTCTCTCCTCTCTCCTCAGATGAAAACTTAACTCGGGTTGTAGATTGTGAGTTAGAACTTCCTATACGTTCATCTTTAAAAAATATATCTTCAAAAAGGTGGGCAACCATTCCATACAATTGGCGTTACGCGAGAAAAAATTATGAGTGTTAATACAGAAGAATTGATAATCTACTTGGAGTGTGGAATGATGAAGGGAATCGAATATTTAAAGTACATTCTCCTTTTTTTGAGAAAGTCTCAAATCTCTAATCTTCTGTGCAATGTATAATGTTTAATATAATTAACACAGAAAAAAAACGTAGAAGCTAAGATATGAATCTTTTTCCAACAAGATTACTATAAAGAACGTTTAGCATAACTATAAAAAGTTATAAGGCTACTGTAATGAGCACATCTGATAGATAGATACTCAATTATATGAGACCACAGTGAGAAATATAGTCTGAATTTTAAAGAAGTTGAGTCGTAACCAAAGCATGTTGTAGTTGTGCGAAAGATAAACTAAGTTTGAGTTATTAGTGAAGAAACAAACAATGTTTTTTCCTTCCGTCTCTAATTAATAGTATCTAGAGTAATGAAGTCAAAGGAAGCGACTTCAATCACGTATTCTGGAGAAAGGTGAAAAGGCAAACTCATCTCCAAAGACACGGAATAAACCACTCTAAATAGATTTGAACTTAAGAGAGACCTACTCAACAGTGGTTATAAAAAACGAAGATTCACCATTTTAGTAATACCGACATGTACACCTTGCTAATTTTCAAATAGCGCAGTGGACCATCAAATACTAATCGCTCTGAGACACAAATTGGATAATACGCTATATAGAAAGAACAGATACGATAAGACTAACCATAGCCCTCTACTACCACTCTAAATCAATAGGACCTGCCAGATA
>JABUQX010104672.1:0-5000 GCA_015478945.1 Trachelipus rathkii | reverse complement strand
ACAAATATCACAACAAGATGAACCTTAAACTCTTTCCTTTACTTTGCCTGAAGAGGTCTCGAAATGAGACGAAAGCTAGCTAACCTAAAGTTTTAATTAATTATTTTGAAAATCAGTAATGTTAAAATTTTGTGAAAAGTGTTAATAAAAATTTAAAAAGTTTATCATCAATACCCAGGTTTCCTATACTATATAAATAATTGATACTATGTCAAAGTAGATTACTTAATATATATATATATATATATATATATATATATATATATATATATATATATATATATATATATATATATATATAACAGAGTATATATATATATATATATATATAGTATATTATAGGGGCCCTTAAAATAAGTTCTTTGATGTACAGTTTTTGCTCTTTTTTGGTATAGGCATCCATATGAATTGTGGTGACGATTTAAAAATCATAAACAAATGATGATTTATTCAATAAAATATAAATAACAACAGTCTCCCCTTTACTGAGATTCTCTCTGTTTTCTTCGTAATTTCAATGATCAATCACGGCCTTTTGCTGTGTTAACCGCCTTTCCAACTTGTTCTTTTGAAAATCTTTGTAAATTGAGGAGAGTCGATTCTGCTTGTTGCGGGATTTATCCCTGAAGTTTTACCCTCATTTGCATGAAAGTTTGGTTTATCTTGTAATTTGGATTTCTTGTCTTCTAGGGAGCAAGCAAGTGAATAGTGAGTCCGAGTGAGAATGAGAAGAGAGCGGGAGAAAAATGGGAGAGAATTGCTCAACAAGGCAGTGGGGAAACTTTTTATACAGTTTTGTTGGTTCTCATGTCAAAATTTTGCTCACGCAAATCTTGGTATAAGTATGAACATAAATTTTAATTTTTACGAATAGTTATAAATGAGGGTGCTATATTACTTCCCACGCTAAACACGGAGTGGTAAAGTATATAAGTACATAATATAAAAGAAATAATAATCATTAAAATGCATACATATTTGAGGGCATTCGAAAATGCACACAAATATATAAACATTTTCACATGACTAAAATAATTAAAAGGAATATATATAATGACAAGACCATTCAAATATGCAATCTGATTATGTCCGAAGACATAAGCACACATGACAAACATTGGAGTGTGAAGAGATTACAAAATATATAAATGAGTATAGTAAACAAAATTCAAACTGATTATACAATGAAAGGTAACAGTGTCAATAACAGTAACGAGCATATGTGATTATATCCGTTAGATAAAAGCAAATATAACATTTGAATGCAAGAAAATAAAAATGTTATATACAATATTAGAGATATCCCACACAAATTGGAATGAGAATGTCACATGAACGATGGAATCGGTGGAATTCTTGTACATTATTGAGAAGATTAAGTCCAACTTGAATATCTTGATCCATATAGGCCAAAATTGCGCGCCTTCATTTTGAAGAGAAAGCTCTGACACTTGGATGAGACAAACATGGATATTTTGAAAAATAACGTTGCGAATCTGGTATGGTATACAATTTAATATTCTATAGCCACCACATGGGCGTCACTCACTAGAGTAATTTTGAAACGAGATAAAGTGGTGACAACCAGGGAGATTGAGAAAGTTGAAGGACATCAATTCAGTTTTTGCAATTTGTAAAAAAAAAAAAAAAAAAAGGAGATGCTACTGAATTATTCAGATTTCGAAGAAGAGCCTAAAGGTTCGTAGTGGAATTCAAAGTACGAGTTTCAGACGCTATACTCTCAAAATTAATTGAGAAATGAATAAAGAAGTCCGTATCGATAATGTTCGTTTGCGGTTTGTTTGAGCCATCTTCTTGGAGTGTTCTTATTTGGATTTTTTAGTATTATTGTTTTTTCTTTTTCTTCATTTTGGTTGTTTTCTTTTGGAGACGAACTTTTCTTGATGAGGATGAAGAAGTTAGTAAGATAGAGTTTAAGTATCCAATTTTTCGTTGTTTAGCATCGTAATAAGAAGTTACTGGTGAAATGTTGATGGGTTATCAGAAGGCGCTGGGTTGTTTTACTTCCGGTGATGACCAATATATAGGGGCCCTTAAAATATGGTTCTTTTATGTAGTTTACCTCCCTTGCCAATTTAATCTTTTTGAAATGTTTGAAAATTGAGATGAGTTGATTCTGTTTGTTGCGGACTTATCCTTAAGTTTTACCTCAATTGCCTGAAAGTTTGGTTTTCTTGTAATTCAGATTTCTTTCTTCTTGAGAGCAAGCAAATGGATAGTGAGTCCGAGTGAGAATGGGAAGAGAGCTGGAGAGAAAATAGGAGAGAATTGCTCAGCAAGGCAGTGGGGAACCCTTTTATATAATTTTGCTCGTACTTATGTCAAAATTTTGCTTACGCAAATCTAGGAATAAGTATGAACATAAATTTAAATTTTTAGGAATAGTTATAATTGAGAGTGCTATATATATATATATATATATATATATATATATATATTATATATATTATATTAATAATATACATAAATATATATATATTATATATTATATATAATATATATATATATAATATAGATATATATATTTTATATATAAATATATATATATATATATATATATATATATATATATAATATATATATATATATATATATATATATATATATATATTATATATATTATATAATATATATATATATATACTATATAATATATATATATATGCTTTAAAAGGAAATACATCAGTATTCTCTACTTGATTTTAAATAGAATATAGTTATAAACTTTTGAAAAACAAAATGTATTTTTCTTCTCCATTTGATTTTGGATAAAATTTCGAAATATTTATACACTTTATTTAATTTGGTATATTAAAATATTATCCAGATGAGTAAAAGGATAAACTAAAATGATTTAAATTAGAATCTTCAATTGAAGAATGTTCTTTTAAAAAAAGGAAAAAACTATAAATAAAAAAAAACAAGCGAAAAAAACATGAACAAAACGTATTTTTTCATAACAAAAACGAAATGAAAAGGAAAAAATTTTTTTTATACAATCCCAGTACTTCAGTCTAATGAGTATCACTTACTCATACACAAACACATGTATACACACATCACACACACACACATCCATCCTCTGCCAGACACACGACGACACACCACACCCATATATATATATATATATATATATTATGATATATATATAGTATAATATAATATGATATATATATATTAATATATATATATATATATAGTATATATAGTATATATAATATATATATATATATATATATATATATATAGTATATTATATATAATATATACTATTATATATATTATATATATAATAGATATATATGTATTATCTACTAAATTATAAAATATTATATGTACGCTATATATATATATATATATATATTATATATATATATATATATATTATATATATATATAGTATATATAGTATATAATATATATAATGTATATATATATATATATGATATAATATATATATATATATATATACTTCGCTGTAATTTAACGTGTGCTGCTGCGCTTAAAAGCAATTTGGTCGTGAGAAGGGTATTTTTATTTTTATTTTTTTTTTTTTTTTGGAGTCAGGTGTATCAGGACCCCCACCACGTCTCACAACAAGCTGCCCACAGTGGGTTGAAAAAATCAACAACATGGGCGGGTCCTGGAGCATACATATTTCAAACGTCAAAAGAAGATTTGAATAGAGAAATGAATATTTCAGGTCAATTAAAATAAATACAAAAACTAACAAAAGTACAACATCCTTGCTTGCATATAAGTCCCTAGTATTACGCTGGGTAACAAAATCAAATTAAAATAATATTCACTTCTTGGTAGAAACAAGAAAAGAGGGAGTCTACTAAATGTGGGAAGATTCCGATAAGGAATATGGGAATAATCAAATCTGGAAGGTTGGTATGAATCGTAGAATCGTAAAGTAGGAAAATGACGGCGGCGAATAGAGTCCATGCTTGGGAACATCGATCAATCAATGAAGATAGGGCGAACAGATTGCGGGGTATGACCTTTTCGACAAAATTCTGGGCAAATGGGAGGGGGAGTCCCGTAACATATAGTTAATCTGTGAGTGATATTGGTGTAGCCAATAACGAGGCGTCAAGTATCACACCTCGTGTAAAAGCGTTTTCCGTCGGTGGGAGGAAGACCTTATACATCGCTCGGACTCGCGAGATTCGCTTTATCATTTCTAAGTTTCAGCTCCTCTCTCATATCGTTCCAGCGCTCTTGCACATAAGATCTGAAAACCTTGTAGGAGAGCAGGAATAAGTAATCGGTTGATGGGGTAGCCTTGTTGATGTGGATCCGGGAGTACCTCCTGGAACAATTCCCGAAAAGATGGAGTGGGCGCAATCCTCGGAATGCTTGGGCCTTCCGATTGGGCTTCACGATTTCAAACATCATTGGCCCGTTACCCGCCACAATGATAGGGGTTCCAGAGACATAAAAATAATTTTGGTTTCTTTGCGGGAATAAGAAGGAGCAGATGTAGGCCGAAGAAAATTGCTGCACACAGCTGACAGGCTTAATACCAATTGTGTTTTTAGAAATAAGCGGGGTTTTAAGCGCTTGTTAGCTGCGACTGGGCAATCTAAATAAATGACATATCAGATTGATCTTGGTTAAGATTGAAATTTCGAGAAACCGCAATCATGTATATGCTCATTTAATATCATGCTGTGAAAATTGACAGATGAGGGGGGAGGGTATGGGGAAAGGTTTGCGAATCAGGGAAGAACCGCAGAGTAGGAAACTGACGGGCGTCCGCTACTGTGTTCCCTGGGTTTTAAAAAGTGAAACCGGTCAGTAAAGTTAACGGAAGGTGAGTGAGGAGTTGATAGGAGAGAAGTTAATTCCAATACAAGAAAACAGATCCTGCATAAAGTGTGCTAAACGCACTCGGCGGCACGGAAACCAGGTTGACTCTTTGCATATATTAAAAAATTCGGGTAAATTTGTTAACTTATTACCAATCCACT
>JABUQX010104671.1:70000-72500 GCA_015478945.1 Trachelipus rathkii | reverse complement strand
TGTACTTCAAATTAATATATATATATATATATATTATTATTATATATATATATATATATATATAAATAAGAGATATAGATATATAGAGTGATATATATATATAAATATATATATATATATATATTACATATATATATATATAAATATATATATATATATATATATATATGTATATTCATATATATATATATATATATATATATATATATATATATATATATATATATATATATATATATATATATATATATATATATATATATATATATATATATATACTGATATATATATATATATATAAATAAGGTGCTGTGTTTATGCGCATGAGTTTTGTGTGGATATTGGTAACCCCAGGCAGTTCTCTGCGGTGCTTCCTTCTTTCCTGCCACCTCTGTTCTGTGGAATTCCTCTTCCATTCTCTCTGTGTTTCAAGCTGAATTTAATCTCCTCTACTAAAACTTGCTTGTGCCCATCTGTATTTGCGTTAGTTGGTGAGTTTGAGACGTGTAACACCCTCCTTTGAATAGCTACGCCCGTGAGTGTAGAAGACTTTAAATGGTATATATATATATATATATATATATATATATATATATATATATAGGTATATATATATATATATATATATATATATATATATATATATATATATATATATATATATAAATGTGTGAGAATTATTAATATTTTTTTATTTTAAATAAAATCAGTTTTGTTAAAATTTAAATCAAAAAATTAAATAAATACATGATTCCAAATTAATTTTTGGACAATTTTATTTTTAATGTTAAACTAAAACTTTATAATTAACTATTATATAATTAGGCATAATTAAACAGAAATGTTTAATTATTTTGTTATAATTATTTGATCTTCTTTATTAAACACATATATATATATATATATATATATATATATATATATATATATATATATATATATATATATATATATATATATGTTACATATATATATATATATATATATATATATATATATATATATATATATATATATATATATAGTTATTTACAGTTGTCAAGACTAAGTGAAAAACACGTTTTCGAAAACGTGCTGATGTGCTGCAACTTTAAAGCCCGAT
This sequence comes from Trachelipus rathkii, assembly GCA_015478945.1. Taxonomy (NCBI): domain Eukaryota; kingdom Metazoa; phylum Arthropoda; class Malacostraca; order Isopoda; family Trachelipodidae; genus Trachelipus; species Trachelipus rathkii. The sequence continues at coordinate 71,398 of JABUQX010104671.1, read as the reverse complement.
TTGAAAAGATGCGTGTTTTAGATTCGTTGTTTGCCGAATGGTTAAGTCGATGGGTAATTCGTTCCATTCGCAACATAAGTCGGTGTCGAATACCAGGCATAGACACTTTCTTTACTTTCCTGTAATATATATATATATATATATATATATATATATATATATATATATATATATATATATATATATATATATATATATATATATATATATATATATATATAAATTACTGTAAGATAATGATTAGTCAATTTCTAATTATATAGTAAAGTTTTTATTATCCTTATTTTTACTTTCTTAAATAAATATTGAAGACTATTTCTCGGCCCAATGGTTTCGGACGCCAGTCCTTGAGTTAAACACTCTCAGGTAGGGTTTTCGCCCTTTCAGTAGAACTAGCATCTTCTTCCATTAGGCCTCAAAACTCGTTCTCCCCAGAGCTCTCCAGAAGATCGTGTTTCTAGGCGCATAAGATTCCAATGCTGGTCCAGGAGTTTTACAAGCAAAAAAAAGGGTTCTATATATATATATATATATATATATATATATATATATATATATATATATATATATATATATATATATATATATATATATAGAGAAAGAAATATATATATATATATATATATATATATATATATATATATATATATATATATATATATATATATATAAATTATTCTTAAAAATTAATTTATTTATAATTCAGTTGTACCACTTTTAATCATTTAATAATTTTAGTATTTCCATTAATATTATTCTATTATTTGCTGATACTATTTAGCATTGAAATTATTAAATTTTAAAAAAAATTATAATTTGATAATAATAATAATAATAATAATAATAATAATAATAATAATAATAATAATAATAATAATAATAATAATAATAATAATAATAATAATAATAATAATAATAATAATAATAATAATAATAATAATAATAATAATAATAATAATAAAAACCAACATTTCCTGCTATGTTTTTTTTATAGCATTAAAAAAGCTACCCCCTGTAAATGAAATCAATAAAAAGAAAATATAAGAAATTTAAATTATAAAAATTAATACATAAAATAAAAATTTGAATTAAATATTATTTAATAGAATTAATAATTTGATTATCAATTAATATTATTAGATGCTTATTGAATAAAATCGTAAACGGTCTAATAAATTCCTTTGCGGCTTAAGAGCTTCATAAAAATTCTTGAACCAGTTTTTGTTTCCATGATACAAACACCCACCCACCTACACACACACACACACACACACACACACACACACACACACACACACACACACACATATTATATATATATATATATATATATATATATATATATATATATATATAAGGAGCGGAGTGTAGCAAAGAAGAGTATATATATATATATAT
>JABUQX010104671.1:50000-55000 GCA_015478945.1 Trachelipus rathkii | reverse complement strand
TATTTGGCTAAAATGTTCAAAAATTATCCTAATTAATTTATACACCGTCTACATATAAGGTAATGAGTCATATAGTTAGGGTTGATGTTTTTGATTTTTGAGTTCTAATGATCGTATTTTTTCACAGGGCATGGTTGGCCTAGTCATCTCAGCAGCTGATTTAGTCAAGGTCTCTCTCACATCCGGAGGAGCCTGGTGAATTTTAACATTGGCAACACTGCACGCCAATAGCGACGGCGCGCTTTCCAAGATCTGCGACCGTTTTCGGAGACTCTGAAGCTTCTGAATGATGGAAAATACCAAGTCATGTCGGCAGCTGACTTGGGAATTTCCAATACATCGTTAGATCTTGACGTTTGAGACGTCAAAATAGGGGTTTTTAAGGTCAGTGATACCGTTTTCGATGGTTTATGATCTCTAAACCGTCAGGAAATACCAAGTCATACCAGCAGTTGACATGGAAATCTCTCAAATGTTGAGATTTTTTTAGTTGATGTGTCAAAGTACAGGTTTCTAAGGTTGGTGAGACGGTTTTCAGTGATATCAACTCTAAATCGGTAAGAAATCCAAGTCATATTGGCAGCTGACTTTAAATTTCCACTACATCGTTAGATTTAGTCAGTTGATGTGTCAAAGTATAGGTTTCTAATATAAAGGAACCCGTTTCCGTGGTCTTACGATACATTTGGGGCTTACTCCCAGCATCTATATACATGGTAATGAGTCATAGGGTCAGGGTTCAAATTTTAATTTTTGATTGTATTCCTTTCAAACTAGGTATCCTTATTGAGGATGGTGACACCTCGGCGTAGCAGAGGTTTTCACTCCACTACATTCCCTGCAAATGGGTGATGAGATGAACCCTCTAAACTTGGATATGGCCTTAGATATATAGAAAATAAATAGCTGACATGTTTCATCGAAGGCTTCGGAGCCAGACAAGAGAACGAAGCCTGAGTTGGCCCATGCTGCGGTGCCCTGCACCGGAGCTGAAGTTAAAATCTGTTTACATACAAATGGTGGCTCAACTAAAGTGTCTGATCGCAGGTTTATGAATATGGAGAACTTGCTTATGAGAGTTTCAAGGACCCAAGGGGTGTCTGAGAGATCCATAGTGTTGGATTCAAGTAGAAAAAAGAAGAAATAAATTATAGAGTACATAGCTGATGAAGGAGTCGGAGTCAGAGAAGGAATCAGACCGATACCTGATTGAAGTTAGATTGGAAATGGAGAGAGGGAGGTGAGTAGGAGTAGTACGGTGCTTGAATCAAAACTTGCATGCCAAATGTATGTTACATCAAACCCTACGTAGGGACGGCTGCTGAGATCGAATAAGTTGCTCTTAATCCTCTATCAGTGATATTATTGGTGGTAATACCTGTATTGGTTATAGTAGTAGTAGTAGTAGTATTAGTAGTCACTCTTTTTAAATTTATCTTCACTATTATTTCGTTTAACGATGGTGAGCCACCTCAACACAACTCGTCAGCGTACAACCGGCGTGAAGTTGACGCATGCGCCCGCAGGAGCAATATTGACGCACGAATACATAAATAATAAATATACTCTACTCTAGTTAGGATGTTATTCTAAGCTTAGCCATTATGTCATTTATATTTTTAATTTCTTTTCTAAACTTTGAGAACAACATTTATTTTAAGAAAATTTCATTATTAAAAAGTATTTTATTATATATAAAAAATTCTTAAATTTTTTATTAAAAAATATCAGTTAATCAATAAATCAATTAGATCAAACTCTAATCAATCACATCCTCACCCCTCTCCCTATCACCCGTAATCTATTGATTAAACGATATTATATCATATATAATATATATATATAATATAATATTATATATATATATATATATAATATAAAATATATATATATATATATATATATATATATTATTCTCGATAATGCTACCTCAGAATAATTCCCTATTTACGCCAATGGGTATAATAAAAAAAATGATTGTTAGCGACACCTTAATTTTGGAAATGTTTAAAAATTTAGAAAAGATTTTGTAGAAAACAAAATTTAAAAAAAATAAATAAATTACTTTCTTCCAAACTTATGAAATAACTCTTCTTTGAACTATAAACTGGAATATTTCATGTCATTTGCTAAAATCTGTTTTTTATTTTCGAAAGCTTAATTACGATGCTTCCAATTCTCTATAAATTTTCCTGCAGTCAAGATCCCCTGCTTGAATTTGTTTTAGACCTTGTAAGTAAGGATATTGTGATTGCGGAGCCGGAGAAGCAACTTTTTTTCTGATCCGGCTCCGGCTCCACCTACCAAAAAAATTATACTTCGGCTCCGACTCCACCTTCCATAAAAATTTTGAGTTCGGCTTCGGCTCCACACAAAAAATTCGGCTACGGCTCCGGCTCCACCCAAAACCTTGCGGATCCGGCTAAAGCAGCCCTGCTTGAGAGACATTGGTATTTATTCGTAGGCTCATATGTTAGATACGATATGTTTTGCTAAGTTACGTTATTAGGTTAGGTAGGATATTGGTATGTTATATGGATATATAATGACGCAGCCTTGTTCGTGATAGCATTTTATTCTAATCTTGCAAAAATTGGCAGTAATGCATGTAACGGTAATTTAACAACATCGCATTGCTTTTAAAATTTTATATATTGTTTATACAATATTGACACTTAAATATGACTTTAGTTACTTATAGTTGATATTTTTAATAAAAAAAGATGTTAAAACTTTGTTATGCTAGTTTCATAGATGCTAAAGCTTTGTTAGGTTAGCAATTATTCGTTGGTCTGTTTGATAGTTAGGTTAGGTTATGATAATTATTTTTTTAAGTTTTGTTAAATATTACTATGATAATGTAAAATTAGCACTGATATGTTAGATATATGCGGAAAAAAAGGGAATAGGTTAGGTTTGTAAGGTGATGTTAACTACTAACCGATATTATGCAGTGAATTTTGTTAATGCATTTTGTTTAAATATTTAAATTTAATTAGGACTTTAATCACTTGATCATGACTTTGATCACTTAATCAATAGATCACGAGTGATAGGGAGATTTGTAAGGATGTGGTTGATTAGAGTTTGATCTATTAAGTTTCTGATTAATTGATATTTTTATTAAAAAAAATTAAGAATTTTTTTAGTAAAAACAAAATGCATAAAAATTTTCTTAATAATGAAACAGATTTTCAATAAATAAATAAAAAATGTTTTGCTCAAAGCTTAGAAAAGAGATAAATATATATATATATATATATATATCATATTATATATAATATTATATATATATATATTATATATATATATATATATATATATATAATATATATATATATATATATATATATGATATATATATATATATATATATATATATATAAGGGTTAAGCTTAGAATAACATCCTAAGAAGAGTAGAGTATATTTATGTATTCGTGCATCAATATTGCGCCTGTGGGCGCACGCGTCCGTTTCACGCAGGGTTGTACCTACTAACGAGCTCGCGTTGAGGTTTCACACCATCCATTAAACAAAATAATAATGATGGTAAATTAAAAAGGAGTAGAAAAAATGCCTTCTCTAGGTAATAGATCAATATATGCATAGTTCAAGTTTGAAGTCATTTCAAAAAAAAATTGTAGGAGGTGAATCGAAAAATGTCAAAAACATGTCAAAAATACAAGAGAAATGACTACAGATACAGAAAAACACCTGAAAACGACGTTTTAGAGCCCAGTAAAAGTTGCGGTCTCCTTTTAATTTGTTCAAAATCGGCTAAAAATTAAGAATTTTGGGTCCATTATAAGTTTGGGCAAAAATGGGGTCAGTCGTAAGCAAAAATTGAAACCTGCCCTTCCTCATCTGAGTCATTTGAGTTGGTCGTCGTTTTAGCTCATGCGGGGAGGCCAGTCTTTTCTGACCTCAGAGCGCTCTTTGATCTTGGCTTATGAACAAAATTCACTACTTATATATGTGCTAAAATCAGAATATAATGTTGCTGTTTTTAAATATTTGATTACATATCTGTTAATTATTAAGGTAAAACTATGTAGCAATAAATTATTATGTATAAATTATATATATATATATATACATATATATATATATATATATATATATATTATAATATATATAATATATATATATATATATATATATATATATATATATATATATATATATATATATATATATATATATATATATATATATAACTCCGCCATGGGAAATACCATCTAGCAACCCATGTCGGTCCCAAACCCGGAAAAACGAGGAGGGTTCACAGACAGGCCTAGCAATCTGATGTTGAAAAAAAACTTTCGCATGCCATTCTTCACGTGTAGCCTCGAAAGCTGGAATGATTCAAGGACGACGACCCTTTAACTGAAAACGGAACATGAATTTGACCACACTTAAAATGAGGTGCTGGGGGAGGAGTGGAGGAGGTAAGGAAAGCGATAAAAAAAAAACATAAAAGATGAGAACATGGCTAAGGAGAAGGACACCGGAAGCGAGAAAGGAGTATGTAATCGCAAGAAATGAAGCAAACACAATAAAAAGAAGAGCGGAGAGAGAGAGAGAGAGAGAGAGAGAGAGAGAGAGAAGAGAGAGAGAGAGAGAGAGAGAGAGAGAGAGAGAGAGAGAGAGAGAGAGAGAGAGAGAGAGAGAGAGAGGGTGATAGTGACGGCAGAGAAAATAAATGAGAGATGGAGGAGATATTTTGAGTCTTTGTTGAATGTGTAGAGGGAAGATGGAGTGCTATAGTAGGAGGATGGTTTTCGGATACAGGAGATAGAGGGGGATAAGGAGTTTACTGAGGAAGAGTTTGAGGAGGCTGTTGAGAGGATAAAAAACGGGAAGGCGCCTGGTGAGGATGGTGTGGGTATAAAGCTGGTGAAAGAGGCGGAGACTCAAACAAAGAGGTATATGCTAAATCTACTGAATAGGTGCTGGAGGAGTAGGAGAGTGCCGGAAGAGTGTGGAAGAGCAATAATCG
>JABUQX010104671.1:37500-40000 GCA_015478945.1 Trachelipus rathkii | reverse complement strand
GGTGACACTAACACCTATATGTACACCAGTTTGCAACCCAATACGAGTAATAGAGCTCAATTGAAAAATCAAACTCTACCCCTTAGCCACAATACTCACTTAACCTCGGTTATGACGAGGTTACATAAAAAAAAAAGGGTTTCCCAATTTTGAATGGGATACGTCATCTCTAAGAAGTAGCTCCTCAGAGATCGAACCAGCGGTTCCGCTACATCACGGGGATATAACATCGTTTATGACGAGGGTACGTCATAAGAAGGGGATTCTCAAATTTGGACGGGATACGTCTCTAAGAAGTACCCCCAATGGTACCGCGACATCACAGGGATGTAACCTTGTATACGATGAGGGTAAGTCATAAGAAGTGGGTTACCAAATTTGAACGGGGTACGACGTCTTTAAGAAGTACCTCCTCAACGATCGAGTCAACGGTACTGCGACAGCAAAGGGTTGTAATATCGTTTACGACGAGGTTACTTGGTCAATCGAGCCTTCAAAACGCGGCGGGGCACGGAGCAGTGCGGCGCACAGGCACAGGGCAGTACTTTTCGGTGAAGTATGGTGCAGTGCGCGGAGCCTTGGGAGGCTAAGCCGAAACGCGTTGCCGACCTCAGAAAACGCATCGCCGGCATCAAAGATCCCTAATTTGACGCCTCAAGCGTCAAAACAACAAATGTTGCTTTGTAGTATTTGCAACATCCGCTTGCAACATTTTGGCTGTCAGTTGCGCACCCCATCACTTATATATATATATATATATATATATAGGTATATATATATATATATATATATATATATATATATATATATATATATATATATATATATATAGGTTGTTTCTCTCTTCTTTTCTTTCTCTCTTCTTCTTCTGCTACTTTCCATCTTCTTTCTTTCTTTATAGTTTTTTGTTCTATCATCCCCTAGTTTTTCCTCTTTATTTGCTTCCATTTCGATTTTCGTAGATAACATATTATTATTATTATATACATATATATATATATATATATATTATTATTATATATTATATATTATATATATATATATATATTATTACATATTATTATTATTATTAAATTATTATTATTATCCACCTTTACATATTATTATTATTATTATATATATATATATATATATTATATATTATTATTATTATATATATATATATTATATTATATTATTATTATTATTACATATATATATTATATATTATTATATATTATTATATATATATATATATTATTAGTTATTATTATTATATTATTATTATATATTATATATTATATATTATATATATATATATATATAGAGAGAGAGAGAGAGAGAGAGAGAGAGAGAGAGAGAGAGAGAGAGAGAGAGAGAGAGAGAGAGAGAGAGAGAGAGAGAGAGAGAGAGAGAGAGAGAGAGAGAGAGCTTGTATAAAAACGTGTTTTCTTTATAACAATTTTTTGGGCAAATTTTGTTTTATAATTTGTTCGTTATTTTCAATATTTTTCATTCAATTATTTTCATTTTTAAAACAAATTTAGAATGGTTGGGCTGATCTGTCCTTTGGTGGATGAATCATCATAAATTTTTATTAATAAATGATTTTTAGGAGAGAGAGAGAGAGAGAGAGAGAGAGAGAGAGAGAGAGAGTGAGAGAGAGAGAGAGAGAGAGAGGAAAAGTGATCGATAATGAGAGAACTTTTAATAATTGAACAGATTATAAATTTTATTTTAGATTTGGAAATGTCTTTGGTGAGACTTATTTAAAGTGTTTGTTACATCAAATTCAGACCGCAAATAAAGTTTGGAAAAAAATTCATCAAAGTTTAAAGAAAGAAAAAAACATGTCAAGCAGCATAAACCGTTCACATCTCTCTCTCTCTCTCTCTCTCTCTCTCTCTCTCTCTCTCTCTCTCTCTCTCTCTCTCTCTCTCTCTCTGCTCTCTCTCTCTCTCTCTCTCTCTCTCTTATATATAAAGAAAGAGAGAGAGAGATATAGAGAAATAGATATAAAAATATATATATATATATATATATATATATATATATATATATTATTATTATTATATATTATTACATATATATTGTTATATATATATATCTGATATTTTTAAATATATTCATATATATATATATATATATATATATATATATATAAATATATATTATATATTATATATATATATATATATATATATTATATATATATATATATATATATATATTATATATATATATATATATATATATATATATTATATTTATATTACTATTTTAAATGGCTTACTTCTATTATTTAGAGCTAATTTCTTTACTATAAGCCTTGATATAGTTATGTTTCGTATAATTGCACTGTATCAGTAACTAATTTGATGGTACAGGTCTAAACTTCTGGTACAATTGAATTATTTATGTTTTTTATTTATTTTTTTTTTAAAGATTATAAAACGGTAAAGAATAATCTCCAATGTTTGAAACAGCTTAAGTTTTGCAAATTTTTCTCCCAACTCAACAT
>JABUQX010104671.1:12500-15000 GCA_015478945.1 Trachelipus rathkii | reverse complement strand
TTCAACATACTTTTCATTTATCTTCATTTACCCCTTTTCTTCGCCACCAATAAATCCTCTAATACGTTCATTCCTTCATGTTGTCACTTTCTCGCACCCCAGCATGCTCCCTAGATTACGTCCATCTTGAAAATATTACTTTCGACTCTGGACCAGATACTTATTCCATACCATAGTTCACTACTATACAACACAGGTAAAAACATTTCATGTAAGAATCTTAGCACCCCAAAAGACTAGTCCTTTTATCACTCAACGATTTAATTGCACCAGCAACCTTCCTATTCACAACTTTCCTACTACACTCTGCATTATCCGTTCCCTTCTCATCCAACATATACCCTAAAATATTTAAATTCAGACACTTGTTCCAGCTGTCACCTGCATCTAACATAACTTCACTGAGGACGTCCTCACCACAACTATAACTCCATTTAATCTTACATTTCTACTTTTCAAACCTCCTTTTGCTACGTTCTGCCAAATCTCTCTACCAAACCTCTCAAACTCTCTTTCAGATTCTCCACACAGAACCAAACTATCCGTGCTATATAGTAGGGCACTTCCACTATCTCCATTTCTCCATCATTCAACACCATTTCCTGCCATCCCACTCGAATTCTTTCATAACCCTATCCATATAAATTGAATAATCAAGGAGACATAACACACCTGTCTTTAATTCGCTGCTATTAATCCTAAATCAATCACCATTGACACCATTTATTCTTACATACGCTTTATATCGTCATACATACTTTTACTCCATTCAGAAGCTGCACACTAACACCATATTACTAAGACTGCCATAACGTTTCGTTAACCCTATCATACGCCCATGCAAATCCATAAACCAATAGTCTGGCTCTTCTCTCATATTTTCAATTCATTGTTTCAATGTAAAGATTTATCCACACATCTTACCAATTCTAAACGCACCTTGTCCTTCACCAATCAGTCCTTCAGTCACTGGACGCACTCTTTCTGACCAATACAGTATACCTTCCCAAGTACCATCATTAAAACTTATTCACCGTACTTCTACAGTCTCCTTTCTCCTTTACCTTTATGAGTATGCGGTACGATACCGCCTCCTCCAATCCCTTTGGAACTATAATTTCCATAAAACGCTTTATTACACAACTTCCAACCAATCAATCACCATCTCGCCTGTTTTGATCATTTCACTAGTAATTTCATCTATGCAGCCCAGGATTTATCATTCTTTTTCTAACTTTTTCACTCACCCATTACCTCCTCCTACTTTTACACAACCTCATCCTCAAATATCTATTCTTCTTGAACCATCAAACCCACACACATTCACAATCACCTCTTCATTACTGTTAATATTGTACAGATTTTCGTGTTCTTTCCATCTCTCACATCCATTTCATCAGCTATAAAGCACCATACCTATTCATCATTCTAAGAGATTTCCTATTCTCATTCTTAACTCTTGTAGTTTCCACAAGAGCTCTTACTATTCTCTTTATATAGGTCCCCATTCATCCTCCTTCCAAACTGTTCATTTACCCTTGTTTTCTCCTACTTAGCACCTTTTTGTAGCTTCTTTTTCCTCCTGAGTATAATTCCAACATCTGTCTTTTGGAGACTTCATCATTTGTTTTTAGCATTCAACCACGCTTCTTTTTTTACCTTTTGAACTGCTTTCATCACTCTCTCATCTCCACTCATTCACTGTTAAGATTCATACTTAGTTTTGTGTTACGATCTTGTTATACTTTTTGCACTACTAACAATTGCTTCCTTCTTTTGCCCCTAGATTTGTTCAGTATCAACTTATTCACATTCAACTGATCGCTCTTACATACTTATCTTTATTGTCTTGTTCACTTAATCTCACTCTTAATTTACCTACTTTCGTATATATATATATATAGTTATATATATATATAGAGAGATATATATATGGTTATATATAGAGGAGTATATTATATGGTAGCAGGTATAGTAATAATATGCATATTATAAAGTCTTGGATAAGTTCGAGAGGTCTGAAATTTCAGTCAATTGATTTCTTAATTATCTTCAGAAATATATTTTGTTACTTTAATTTCATTTTCTTTTTGAAACTTTGCAACTTTTCATATAGTTTCTGACTCTCTCTGTAATCAGTAAGTCTTAAATTTCTTTTCATATGGCAATTTAATGTTCTCATTAATTTAAATTATTGTATGGTTTGGCATGTTTGATCTCGATTTAGTTTAAAGGACTTTTGCTATTAAACCTTCACATGGCCGGGATGAGAAGATACTAGTCCCACAAATAGGTGAGAAAAAGTTTTCCTATGTGGATATATATATATATATATATATTATTATATAGTATATATATATATATTATTATTATTATTATATATATATATATTATATATTATTTATATATTATTATTATATATATATATATATATATATTATATATATATATATATATTATTAGGTATATATAGGTAAGTCTATATATTATTGAGTATATA
>JABUQX010104671.1:5000-7500 GCA_015478945.1 Trachelipus rathkii | reverse complement strand
TTTCCTTTTTATTTTTTTTTTCTTTCTTTCTTTTATATTTTTTCTTTCTTCTTTCTTTTCCTTTTTCCTAATAATCTTCCTTCTCTTCTTTCTTCCATATTTTACTCACTTCCTTCATTCCACTTTCCTTTCTTATTTATTTTTAAGTTCTTCCTCTTTCTTCTTTCTTCACTCTTTTTGTTTATTCTTTAGGATTTTTTCCTTTGTCTACCTTACTTTCTTTTTTTTATTTTTTTCTTTTTATTCTTCCCTCTCATTTTTCTTCTTTTGAACTACTTGTTTCCATCTTCCACTCGCTTCATTCATACTTTCTTTCGTTTTTTTTTTCTTTTTCTTCTTTTTTGTCCTTTATTTTCTCATTACCCTTTTTCTTTCTTACCTTTTCCTTCTCTCTTTTTCTTTGATATATTTTGATTTTCTTTATCTTTCCTTTCTTTACTTTTTCATTCATTTTTTTCTCTTTCAGCTTTCATTTTTCTTCTTCCTCCCTTTTTTCGAATTTATTCTTTCTTTTCTCCTTCTTTCATCTTTGCACTTTCTTTTTATTTATATCTTCGTTCTTCCTCTTTCTTCTTTCTTCTCGCTTGTCTTCATTCTCATATCCAAATCTTTCTCTTCATCTTATCTTATTTCGTTTCTTCTACATTCCTCTTCTTTCATCTTCAATAGAATTTTCTTCTTTATTTCTTTGTGCCAATGAAAACGACAACTCCATCTTATTTATTTCTTCTTCATTTTCCTTTTTCTTCTTCTTCTATTTTTTTATTCTCCTTTACCTTCATACCTTTTTTCCTTCTTTTACTTTTCCTTTTTTCTTTGTTCTTTCTATTTTCTTCTTTTATCTTTCTTTTCTCCTACTTTTTCATTCATCTTTTAATTTTTCATCTTTCATTTTTCTTCTTTCCTCTTCTTCCTTCGTATTTATTCTTTGAACTTTCTTCTTTCCTTTTCTTCTTCTTTCTTTTATCTCCTTCTCTTCATTCTTTCCTCATTTTTACTTTCTTTTAACTTTTCTTTTCTCGTTTTTTCTATTCAATTAATTTTTATGCTTCTTTTTCCTTCTTCCTTTAATTCCTTCATTCCTTCTTTTTCTATTTATTCTATTCCTTCTTGCTCTTTCAATAACTCTATTTATCTTTCCATTTTTCTTCCTTATTTTGTACTTGCTCTTTGTTCTTTTCCTTTCTTCAATCTTTCACCCTTCTTCATTCTTCCTTTTTCTTAATCCTTATTCCCTTTCTTATTTTTCTTTATTTCTCTTATCATCTTTCTTCTTTCCTTTTCTTCTATCATCTTTTTCTTTCTTCTTTCGTTCTATTTCTTTCTTATTTTTTCTCTCATTTTCTTCCCTCCTTTTTTTCTTCATATTTGTTTAATGTTCTTTTTTTCTTTAATTTTCTTTTTCCTTCTTCAAACTCATGGATTTTATCCTCTTTTAGTTTCTTCAAAAGTATTTAATATTTCATTCTTTGGAAATATGCCATATTTTCACCTAGTCCTCAACTCCATAAGGATTTTATTACTTTAAATTTAGTCTTCTTTTCCAAATAAGAAAAATCGTTTGTACATACAAAAATCTCCACTCTATACTTCTCGCAAAGAAGGTTTGCCCATCTGGCCTGAAACTACGTCCAAGGTGTGGCTAGAATTTCCAAACGCGATGAACTGAAGAGGCTTTCACGTTATCAGTTTCTCCAGAATCTTTATCTCAACCCATTGGTATGAAATGCATGTAACTCAATTTCTCCGACTAAGAACCCACTGCGGTAGGAAATGAACCCAATTTGGGATGGAGGTTCGTGTTACATATAATAATATAATATAACCACCCGTAGAAGTTTCCGTTGAAGAGGTTACCTCTCGCTGGCCAGAAGTCTGTCTTTTCGCCATCTTTTGCAAAAAAGGAATAATATGAAGAAATGCAGAAGAAAAACCAATACATGGAAGAAAGAACAGTTGTGAAGATAAAGTGCAAAGAAGAATGAAGGCCGAAGAATAATGCAGAAAGGATGAAGGTAGAAAGGAAAACAGTTGTATTATGCCAGCCCTCCATCTTACTCCTTTCTTTATCTTTTCTTTCTTTTCTCTCCTTTCCACTTTCCCCCTTTCTTTAGTTTCTGCTTCTCTTTTCTTTTATTTTCTTTTTTTTTTTAAATTCTTTTTTTTTCTTTTGTTTCTTTTTCTTTTTCTTTCTCTTTTTTTTTTTTCTTGTTTCTATTACAGTTTTCTTTATTCTCTTTTATCTTCTTCTTTCCTTCTCTTTTTCTTTTTCTTTCTTTTTTCAATTTTTCTTACATCTTCCTCTTTTTTCTTTTTCTTTCTTTCCTTTTCCTCCTTTCATCTTTCCACTTTCTTTTTATTTATTTCTTTTTTCTTCTTTTATATTCCTTCTTTTTCTGTTTCTTTTTTTTTCATATTCCTTATTTCTTCTTTTACCTTTCTTTTTCTTCTTGTTTCTTTTCTTGTTTTATACTTTTTTCATTTTCACTCAATTTTTCAA
>JABUQX010104670.1:25000-31981 GCA_015478945.1 Trachelipus rathkii | reverse complement strand
CAGTTTACCTTTTAACTTCTAATTCCTAAATATTTTCTGTTCTGATTTTCATTTATATTTTCTTAAAATACTAGTCTTATGAAAATAAGTTTGCAAAAGAAACGTAAGAGGCATATTTTATATTTTATTAGTTTCTGACGCCGGTTTCGGCCGTAAACCTCGGACATCTTAGAGTTTCGATTCTACTTTGAATGAATTATATAATACAAAGATTTAAAAAATTTAAATTACAAATTAGATTTTAGATTTTAGGATCTTAAGTTATATTAATTTAAGTGACAATAACGTTAACTTTATGGTTAATGGTCTGGTTTTAGAATATTTTATGTAATAAGTAGCTCACTGCAGTTATGTCACGTTTTTGGAATTATGCGCATGAGAGTGTAAAATTTGAAACGACTGTGAGATTCAGGTAATCGGTATTTTTTACGTAAATATCTCTTTCAATTGTATTCATATATTTTACTAGGTTTAAGGCGGTGCTGGTATGCCCTATCTGTTAATCTATTAGTCGTGTAACCAATATACGTCGACGTACAGTCAGACTCGGGACATGCGAATTGGTACACGACATGGTGATTAACTGAAAGGGTATCCTTAGTAGAGAAGCAGGAAGAAAGTTTTCTTGTTTTGTGGTATAGTTTAACTGTGATTTTTGTGTTACTTGTAGATTTAATGTGGGTGTTAATAATGCCGCGTAGGCATTTTTCCTCTTTATCAAAGTCTTTTGCATTTGAAGTTTTAAAATAAAATTTAATGCTTTCAGAGATATTATTCGTATTGTCCTGTTTTTTATAGAGTTTGTTGATGGTTTTGTTTATTATTTTTTCCGTTAAATTTAAAGGGTGGTTACAGTTGATCAGGTTCTGTTTAATTCTTTGAACTTCAACATCAAATGATTCCCAATCCGAGCACAATTTATAAGCCCTATATATGAGTGTTTTTACAATTGAATTCTTATATACTTCTGGGGAGTAGGAGCTGTAATTAAGGTACAGACCATTATCAGTTGGCTTGACATGTATGCCTGTAGAAAAGGTTCCATCATCATTAATTTTGATTTTAATATCCAAAAAGTTAATAATATTATTTAGAGATGTTTCAGATGTGAATTTGAGGCAAGAAAGGCTTTGCAAGCGGTTGATAAACTGATGAATGTCTGTATGGTTCCTAAATATAGTAAGGGTGTCGTCAACATATCTTACATAAAAGACTGGGTTGAATGTATTGTTTTCCCTCAAAATTCCATTTTCTAGCTCCGCCATGTAAAAGTCAGCGAATGTAGGGCCCAGAGGTGAACCCATGGCAACACCATCCTTTTGCAGGTAGAAACTATCTTGAAATTTGAAAGGGGTTTCAGTACAACATATTAATAGTAGGTTCCTCATATGGTTTTCGGAAATGTATTATAATTTTAATTATATTATAATTCATTCAAATGTTAGAATCGAAACTCTGAACAGGCCATACATGTCAGGCAACTGATATATCTTGAGTTGTAGATGTTTTGGCCAACATAGTCGACATTACAGTCGGTACAATTTCTAAGTTTGTAACACGTCAAGACCACAAGCAAAATGGAATAACTTTTTTGGATTTTTAATAAATCTACCAAAAGAATGATTAATAAAAATAGATAAGAACCTATATTGAGGAAATTGTTTCTGTTGGAAAGAGGTAAAATGTAAGGAAGACTATGCATAGACAGGGCATTTAGGACACACAAACCAAAACACATATATATAATATATATATATATATATATAATTTAAATATACTATATATATATATATATATATATATATATATATATATATATATGAATATATATAATATATATATATATATATATATATATATATATATATTATATATATATATGGATTGATTTGTTCCTAGGGAACCTCAATTTAAAGATGAAAAGGAAGACAAACACCAAGGAGAGTGCCATAGTTTATTAAGGACGTTTCGCGCTATAGCTAAGCGCATCATCAGCTATAAGTAAATAATAATATAATAAACAATGTCTACATATTACGTTATATAAATATATAAGATATATTAGGAAAGTCCCAAGGAAATTAGGACACCTTACATACTGGATGAACCATAAGAATGAATGAACAAGATTAAATCCGAGCACTATTTATACCTAAATTATACATAAATTGGTTGGTTGTTTGGGACTTACTAAACTTAAAAATCAGTATTTATAACAGTATAATAAAATGAAAATTATAAAAGACATATATAATGAAAATTATTACAATTAAAATAAATTAAGTTTGATTGAAGATAAATCAGAGTTGAGTTCAGGCTCCAATTCATGAATGTAGAGGCTCTCCAAGATTTTCCTGTCGCGAGAATCAGTGACGGAGGCAAGAATCGAGAAGTCGTTGGTAGTGATGGGATGATCTTTTTCGTGGCTATGGCTACGTATGGATGAAAATTCAGGTGAGGATAGAGGAAGATTGGTACGGAAAGAAAAACCCTTGTGTTTGGCAATCCTGATGCAAAGTTGTAGGCCTGTTTGACCTACATAGCGGGCATTACAGCCAGCACACTTATACAAGTAAACTATCGAGGAGTGCAACTCTTTAGGGATTAAATCTTTGGATCTGAAAAAGTTACTAATTTTGAAATTATTAGTAGGAATAAAAATAAAGGTGGCAAATGGGAAATGTCTCGTTAATATAGGTCTGAGGGTTCTAATAAGGGTGTCGGTGAATCGACCTGTGTAAGGAATCTTCAGGTAAATTTTCTGTTTAGGGACATCAAAAGTGGGAGTAGGTGGTCTAAAATGGTTCTCAAGGAAGTTAAATATGATTTTATCAACAAGGTATGAAGGAAAGAGATTAAAATTAGCGAAGCTCCTTAAATATTGGAGTTCTGAATGAAAAGAAATCCAAGAGGAACATACCTTAAAGGCCCGGTTTATACTGCAATGACTAATTAGATATTTAAGAAACTATGAAATTAATATTTCTCGAGAAAGTAAATTTAATTCTAAAAATATTTCAAATATGTTAATAACTAAAGTTCCATTAAGGAATCAATTGGACCATTACTGGGCAATAATGGAAATACTGAATCAGACAATGCCGATGTTTCAAACATTTTAAATAATTTTTCTCTCTCCGCTTTTTACGAAAAAGTATCTAGATACTGTGACTAATATGAAAGATATAAGGGATTTTCATGTAGGCAATTTTCTAAATATACAGTATTTGAATTTTTAGATGAGGAAGTTGCCTTCTAGATTGATAAAATATTAACAAATAAGTCACCTGGAACAGATGGCTTCTATCCGATTCACCTTGAAAATTTGAATGATATATAAAATCCTTTGACGAAACTTTTCGACAGTTCTTTACAAGAGCGATTAATATCGCATGTTTTCAAACTTGCTAATATAACTCCTGTTTTTAATAATTCAAGACCAATTAGCTAAACTACTAGAGTTGGCAAAAAATTTTAAGCAATACAAATGAGTAGATAAGTTGTATACTTTGGTAATCATGGGTTGCTCAAGAATTCTTAACAAGGGTTTAAAAGAAATAGATCATGCTTAACAAATTTACTAGAATTTATTTAATGTGGTTATTAACGACGTAATAACTATAAATCTTATGATGTCATTTACTTAGGCTTTGAAAAGGAATTTTATATCGTCTCTCATCAAAGATTATTGATAAAGCTTAGAGCTTATGGTATTCGAGGAAAACTTTTAAACTGAATTAAAAAATTAGTTATTGGATCGATGGCAGCGAGTCATTTTTAATGCGGGAATGTGCACCCCAAGGATATGTCGATACTGTTTGCTAAATATGTAAATGATATAGATCAGCTGTGCCCAACCCGTAGCTTGCGATCAACATGTTGCTCGCGTACCGTTTTAATGTTGCTCGCGGCTCGCGTATTCACATTCATCAAGTTTATTAAAAATAAAAATTTCAAAACTATATATATATATAATAATATATATAATATATATATATATATATATATAACTATATATATATATATATAATATATATATATTATATATATAGTATTATATATTATATATATATATAATATTTTATATGATATATATATTAATGTTTTATTAGTGCTCGCCTAAAATTTTTAAATTCATAATGTGCTCGAGATAGACTAAAGGTTGGGCACCACTGATATAGATGGTAATGTTTAAAGCAATATTTCCAAATTTGCGGATGATACGAAAACTTGGAAATCGCATAAATTGTGAGAAAGATTGTCAATTACTCCAAACCGATTTGAATAAGATTGTAAATTGGTCGAAAAGATGGAAAATGAAATTTAATACTGAAATATGTGAGGTTATACATTTTGAGAGTATTAACAATGAATATAATTACATAATTGACGATTCAGTTGTCAAAGTTGTCAATGAGGAAGAGGATCTAAGAGTAGTAAATAATAAGGATTTAAAGTTTGCAAAACAATGTGCTGAAGCTGATAAAAAAGAAATAAAGCTCTAAGGTTTATAGCCTGAAAATTTGAATATTAATTTAAAAATATTATACTTCCTCTGTATAAAACACTAATTAGACCTCATCTGGAATACGCAGTACAGTTTTGGAGTCCATACCTCAAAACGAACATAAAAAAATGAATAATTCAAAGAAGAAAATTGAAATAATTCAAAGAAAGACAGCCAAATTAATACCGGAATTGAGAGGTAAGTCATACAAGCAACGACTACTTGAATTAGATATCCATTCTTTAGAGACAAGAAGATTGAGAGGAAAATTAATAGAAGTTTTTAAAATACTAAATAAATTTGACAACAGTGATTGCAAACAATCCTTTAGATACGATTTTAATGATGTAACACGAAAAAATGGGCATGAACGTTCTCACAAACGATTCCAAACCAATATTGCAAAGAATTTCTTCATTTACGATGTAATTGAGAAGTGGAATAGTCTTCCTTATGAAATATGGAACAGCGGCAACATCGATTCATTCAAGAAAAAGTTAGATAAACACCTTAGGGAACTTCAATTCCACGCTATTTTTTATTTTATTCAAACACTAGAATTAGTAGTGACCTGGATATGGTAAAATCAAACTGGAACAATTGAAATCATTTAGTAAATGTTAAAAATGCATCGTAATTAGAATTTAGCCTATGAACTTTGATCTTCACGGCTTAGAACGTGAGGTGAACGGCTAAGAAGGTGATTTCACAGATCGCACTATCGCCTTAGGTTAATAAATAACTTTGATATTCACCGCTTAGAACGTATCCGGTCTAAGACGGTGATCTCATCGATCACACCGAGTAGGGGAAATAATAAAAAAACAAAATCTTACAAACTTGTAGCTTTGTGATGTTTGCTGCTTAGAGATAGATCTTTTCTTAGTGAGAACACTCATGCATATGTCCCATTAAATAAGTAAAATAATATACTAATGCTAGAAAAAGTAGCAACTAAGATGTTAAAAATACCTAAACAGATCTGTTTTAATGCAGTTGACACATCCAGCACAATAAATAATCAAAATACTTCGATCAAACTGAGTAGGAGAAATAATCCGAGAACAAACTTCCATAAACTTGTAATGCACTATGATGTTTGATGCTTGGAAACGGATATGTTCTAAATAAACAAAGTCATTTGCAAAATAATTTGTTAATGCTAAAACATGTAACAACTATATTATATATTTATATTTACCATCTCCCAGGTAGGGTTTTCGCCCTGTCAGTTGGACCAGCATTTTCTTCCTTCTGGCCTGAAACTCTTGATTCTAGAGAACTCTAAAAAAACTATTTCTCTGCGCAATGGTTTCCGATGCTAGTCCTTGAGTAATACACTCAGGTAGAGTTTCACCCTTTCAGTGGAGCTAGCATCTTCTTCCATTTGGCCTCGAAACTCGTTTTCCCAGAGTTCTCCAGAAAATCGTGTTTCTAGGCGCATAAGATTCCAACGCTGGTCCAAGAGTAATACAAGCAGAAAAGTAAAGGGCCGGGTTTCTAGCCCTGTCGCCCTATATTATTATTATTATTATTATTATTATTATTATTATTATTATTATTATTATTATTATTATTATTATTATTATTATTATTATTATTATTATTATTATTATTATTATTATTATTATTATTATTATTATTATTATTATTATTATTATTATTATTGAAGTTAGGGGTTCCCAGCCCTTAATAGCCAAGCGAAGAGGTCTCGCTTTATCCAAACTCATCTGGCCAGAATAATTTAGTGCAATTTTTATATTAACATTATAATCCAAGTTCAATTTCTTTAAATTAAATAATCCAAAAGAACCAAATCGCGAAATATTGTCGCACCTCCATTTATATTACAGATTAATTATATTTTTATATTCTTATTAAAATATATGAAAAAAAAAATCTTGCCGAAAATTTTGCAGCAACTCCAATAAATTTTCAAAATATACAAATATTTATTCTTCTTTCTGTAAAATTTAAAAAAGGACTCTTCAAATTTAGTAAAATTCCCTGTTGTAACAACTATAATGTTATAAATACATAAACAGATTTGTTTCAAGACAATCTACACATCCAACATAATAAATAAAAAAAATACTTAACAGACTAGCCTTGAGTGGACTGTAAAGTAGTCCTCTTCCTCTTCCTCTTCCTCTTCCTCTTCCTCTTCCTCTTCCTCTTTCTCTTTCTCTTTCTCTTTCTCTTTCTCTTTCTCTTCCTCCTCCTCCTCCTCCTCCTCGCCTCCTCTGTCCTCGTCCTCCTCCTCCTCGTCCTGTCCTCATCCTCGTCCTCCTCCTCTCTCCCTCCTCGGATTTTAACCCAATCGTTTACACTTTTATCAATCTAACGTAACCTTTAATTGTTTATATTAGAATATATCACAATTACCTCCATTCCTACATTAATTTTTCTTTTGAATAATTTATTCTTAGATTTTTACTTACCGTAATAAAGGCAGGAAAAAGAACTTTCTTTAT
>JABUQX010104670.1:0-12500 GCA_015478945.1 Trachelipus rathkii | reverse complement strand
ATGTAGTAATATTTACTATAAAAATATATATATCTATAATTATTATTTACTACTACTATATTATATTATTTTTATCATATACTATTGACAATGTTTTTATATCATATCTATATTATTATACTATACTATATATTTATATATTATATATACGATATTAGAGAGAGAGAGAGAGATTGAGAAGAGGAGAGGTATACTAAATTTATAGCATTGAGAAAGTGAGGAGTGATTCTAATAAGATTATTAACCATAGGTGAATTTCGTGTGTATGATTAATCGCTTGCTTATGCATTACAATAAAAAAATGAACATAGATATTGAAAATCATATAGTGGATCTATATAATATTTATTATATATTATTAAATTATTATTATGATATACTTCTAAATCTGATATATACTTTATTATCTATAACTATTGACATTTATGTTTTTTATCTTTCTTATATATATTATTACTAGTGTTGATAACATAACATATATGGTCAGCCTCTAGAAAAGCAACAATCCATATCTAAAATACTACAACAGCTACCGGGAAGAGGATATAGTATGCTGTTGTGTATGTTGTGTTATCAATTTCTTACTGTCTTTAAAATTGTAGAAACAAGAGAGATGATATCTGAAACAATACAATAATAGCTACAGAAAAATGGAATACATTTTTAGAAACGTGTTAATGAATAAAGTGAAAACAGCGATTGATTCATGTAATCTAAAATTAAATATTTTTCTAATATATTTTTATTTTAGTAATTATGTCTTAGAACAAGTCTCTGATTTAGAGACTGTTTATTACGGGTTACTCGTTAAAATATAATATGACTTTCAATATAAGTTAATTTTTTTAATCTAAGAAGAATAATCGTTTTCGTAAATGAAAATCCCGCAGGCCCACGATGGCAGGTAGTCGGTCTCTCGGCCTTCTCTCGGTCTCTCGCGGGGGTTGTCGTGATTAATACCTTTATAGAGATAATATATATATGCTATAATACCTATGTCCCCCGCCGCTCGAGCTCCCCCTCCCCCAAAAAAAGGCAATTTTTATGTTTATTTTTTTTTTTTTTTTTTTACATTTTCCTAACCAAAATTTTACAAGGATTACAAAATGTATTCCTTTTTCCCTGTAGCTTTTGTATTGTAATTTATGAGATGATTTGTTTTTGTTTTTTTACAGTTCCTTCGGGTAAAATTTACTCACTGTAGTTTTTGAGTATTATGGATTGTGGCTCTTCTAGAGGCTGTTCTATATATATATCTTATAGTACCTAGTATATATAGTAGTAATATATATATAGTTATAGTATATTTATCATATATTTAGATATTATATATTATATTATATATCTATTGTACACTCTATTATATTTTCTATTATAAAAACCTACTATACTCCATTATTATAGTTTCATTAAGTCAACTTGATAACGAATATTCCATTGAGAGTGTGTTCTCTCACTAAGCTCTCTTCCGTGTTTCACTGTTATCGCGTCACTCGACTCTACGCGCTATAAGTACAATATACCAGCTACGCTGTCACCCTGACCTTAGGTTGCCTGTACGTAATCTCACGTCTCTCCGTTTTGCCGATTACCAGCTGGGTCCGCCTCCGCTCGACGTCGCCTCAGTGAGTCCGAGCGTACTGCGTGTTAGCTACCGGCTCCTCATACAGCTACGAGAGTACCGCGTTGTACGCCTAGCGCTAGGTATACAGTTACCAAGCTGAATTGGTATCCCTATGCTTAAAATGAAAATAAGTTTATATATATATTATATTACTGGAGCCAGTCCTATGTGGTAAGTCTATTATCATTATGCTGTTATGATCCTTAAATCGATAACCTATTATTAAAGCTTATTGATCCAGGTAAATTATTTCGGTATATATTTCTATAATATATACTATTGTAGTTCTTCATTTTTTATAATTTCACTTCATTATTGCTTATGATAACAAAAGACTTAGAATTACTCCTTTAACCAAAATTAACCACTCATATATACTTTCTTTTACTGATAATATACTCTATTTAGTTTATACATATTCTATCCATACCATTGTTCTATATCATATCGTGAATTATCTGATTCTAATACCACTAATTTACTTCTTTTTAATAAATCGCATCTCTTGGTATATTAAATATATTAATCTTATTAATTAATAAATGAAAAAAAAAGGGGGCATCATTAAAGACAATGATATATAAGTTAAACTGTTTCTATATCGTAGAGGTCTTAGTATAAGAAACAATAAAAATATATTAACCTATTTTTCTTTTTGCTCATGAATTACAATGAGAAAAGAAACTTTCCTTTTTCTTTATTAATAATTTTTTAATTTTTTCTAAATTGTATTTCTAAGATTTTTTAAATTCATAAATGAGAGGCATCATGAATAAACTGGCATCATATGCAGTGTATGTTGATGCTTGTGATAATCATTATATTTTTCGCACAATAAATTGGCTGTGTTTGGGGAGTTGGGTGTTTAGCAATACATACACACACACACAACAAATTAAGCATACAAAATATATATATATATTATAGTGAGTAATAGGATATATATATATATATATAATATATATATATATTATATATTATTATATATATAATTATTATAGTATATTATAATTTACTTAATTTGTGGTATTATAGTCGAGTTAATAGGCTAAGATTATTTTACTCTATAGAATACTATAACATTAATTATATTTTATATATTGTATACCCTAATTTTTATATTAGTATTATATTATATATATTATATATATATTATTATTTATTAATATATATCTCTATATATATATAATATATAATAATTTGTACTATTTATATATTATATCTTTATATTATTATCTTATAGTATTCTTTTTTATTTATATTATCAAACCACAAACAATTACGCTCTCAAACGAATATCTTAGTATTTTCTTTTTGCCGTGTCTGTTCTGGCAGTCTCGGGTGTCAGTCGGTGGTGGCTGCTGTGTCTCTTGTTGATTCTTTTAATGATTTTATATTTGTCGCCTCTCGGTCTGGCAGGTTTATGCAGTTGTGTCTGCATTAATTCCAGGAACTCCTGTAGGCTGCTGAGCAGTCTCGGATCTTCGCGGTATGCTGCAATGTGTTTGTGGTAGCCGGAGTCAGAGTCAGGATATAATTATGTTTGAAGTGGTTTGTGGAGCCGGAGCCTATTGTTGTTATTTTTTTGAAGCCGAGAGCCTGAGCTATCAATAGAATAATTTAGGTTTTGTGTGTAGGATGGCTCCGTGTTGAGTAACAACAAAGTATCTCTTATCTTGCAACATAATGTGTTTGGTAAAGAATTCAAGCAGGGGATTTGACTGCACTCGGTTGGTAAGACTTTTTATTATGAAATAGTTGATAACAGTCGAATGTAATGTGCTTTCGGAAAATAAAGTAGAGATGATATGTATACTAGAGATCGATCATTTTAGATATTCGGGGTTATCGTACTGGTGTGAGCAAGTTGATATGCTTAACGGTGAAGTAACTAATGGAAGTAGATGTTTGTCGTCTGTGCCAGCTGTGTTAACTCGTCGCACATTGTCAGTTGTTCAAGGTAAATTGTCTCGAGAGCTGGGAGAAGTCTGGGGGTTATTGTTGAATAGGATATAGTGAGATTATCTTGTGAACCTAGGACTCTTAATATATGAATAATCGAGCTTACCAAGACATGTGAGTATTTCTGTTAATATTTGTATGTGTGACGCTGGTCAGTGTGTTTGCTAATCAGGTTGTCAGATAATCTCTTGTGAGTATCTGTTCAGTACAATAGTATAAATAATTCCAAATTGATTAGATAATGGGTACAATTGTGAGCTTGACGTGGTGGAGAAGGCGTATGTTTGAAAGAGACAAGCAGACATTAAAGAACTTTCAAGCGCTAAGTAGGATCATTGTGGTGTCTTGAATAAGGTATCTAAGTTATAATGTCAAAAGCTCATGGTGTTATGGGGGATCAATCCCCTAAAATCCACTATTATAACTTGATCAACGAAATTGTGCGAATGTATCCGCTTTACTATTTTCTCGATTGCTAAAAATTTATTTGTCAATCACGTTTGCTGTCATTTACACATGTATACAGTCTCTTCCATGTTTTTAATCCTATCTCATTAATACGCTGTGGTTTATGTTCTTATTTGGATCTTGTGTATTGCATTATATAAGATTAAATATTAGTATACATTTTGTAGTGTAGTAGGTATTCTATGATATAGTGTATGTGTTAGTACTAATCATATTGTCATCCAGTGTCAGGCGTAGTAGATTATAGTATGGATAGCGTGGTGGTCAAATGTGTAGTATAGCGATGGTGACTAGGGTATAGTATGATATAGTGATGTAGTGAGTAGTAAGTAGGTGGCTGCTATATATTGAGTTGTCTTAGTGTATATTATATATTTATATTATTTATATTATATATTAAGTTATATATTATGATTCTTAGGTAATATATATATATAGTAGTATATATAGTATATATAATATATTGGATATTATATATATATTTATATATATATATATATATATATTATATATAGTTATAATATATTATATATATAGATATTATATATTTATTATATTATATATTATATTAGTAGTATATATAGTATTATATATAGTATTATATTTATATATATATATATATTTATATTATATTATATATATATATATATTTATATTTACATATTTCATTTAATCTATATTGAGTTTTTAGATCTAATTTAATAGAAGACAAAGTTTATTAATTTTCTGTATAAAGTTGTTATATTTCTACGAAAATTTTTTTTATTATTATATGTGAGTATTTTAGTATAGAGTTATGGTATTTATTTCACTATTAGTCGTATTTATGTATGTCTTATTTTTATACGGATGGTAGTTTAGTTATTATTATATTTTATATATATGATTATATGAGAGTATTTCGGTATTAATTTTATATATTTACTACCAACTTACACTCCACCCCACTTTTCTGTACATTATTCCCCCCATTCTCTTGTATTATTAGCTATATATTGCATAATGTTATGTAGCTTAGAGTGTATTAATATATTCATTGTGTTAGCCTCTCTTAATCTCTACCATTGTTTGGTTGTGTATCCCATTGATGGAGACTTTTCTTTGTTATTCTTTAGTATTTATATTAGGAAAAAGTTATTAATGTTCAGTGATTATTTGAGGGGTTATATTTTTTTTTATTTTATGATAGCCATATATTATTTTTTAGCTTTGTCGAGTTCTTTTCTAGTATTATTTATTATGTATTATTACATATGTATGTATTTATTTTTTTTTTCTTACTCTTTTTCTTATAAAGTATTATAATATTAAATATTTAGTAGTTTATGTTGATGTGTTGTAGTGTATGGTTTCAGGCTGTTTAAGGTATTGAGTTTAATTTAGTTCAGCGTAGTGTAGTATTATAGTATAGTCTATAGTTCATCTATTTAATTTTATATTGGGATTATTGAGTTGAGCGTCGTACGTGATACTTTTATTTGGTGTGGTTTGGGTTATAGTAATATTTTATTTATAATATATATTTTTTGTAGTATTTTGATATATCTTGTATTTTTATTTATGCATTATTATTTAGGTATATATATATATATATATTTTTTGATTATATTTTCATTTGGTGAGTTTTATTATATTTAGTTATTAGGTGAGTATAGTAATTAATATCGATAATTATACGTGATTATTTATTTTTATTATGTGGTATATATTTTGATATATTGTTGGGTATATATTATATTTACGATATTAGATATTCGATAGTAGGTTATATACATAGGTATATTGTATATAATATCTCCATTAATGATTTATATGTTTTTTAGGTATATTATATTTATTATATATATATAGTTATATAGTGAGGTAGATTATGAATTATATTTAATATACTATGAGTAGTAATATGTAGATGGGTTTATCAAAGTATAGGTTATGTGATTGGTAATATTTGATAGGGTATCAAATATTTATTTCCATTTCATTGAATAAGCCTGCATGTGATGTTTACTAAATAAGAATGTCATTTAATATATTAGGTTTCCGAGAAGAGTTATTCTTTAAAATAGCTGGTTGATATAGTATATTATACGTATTGGTTATGATTATATTTCATAAAAGCATTGGTCCTAAAGAATGCTGGAGTTTGCCATTACTTTTACCACCCTTCTTCAGAATTCACGTGTTTTCTGTCGGGAAAGTTCGGAGTATAACAACGTAATGTGTCTGAAGTTAGCTTTTTATTTACCTTCTCTTAATTTAAAAATCAATAAAGTAATTAATAATCATCCTTCTTATTATCAATTCCATTAAAAACGTACCTTTCTGGAAAAACTCATGTTTTAAAATAATGTTTTTTAGGCGAAAATACCATTGTATAAAGAATTGCTTTCGGTTAAATAAGCTGATGGATGATCGAGAACTGCCATTTAATAGCCACGTGTTCCTTATCAATAATTTGAAATTTTTAACTTATTTAAACCATATCTTTTATCTATTTACTTAGATCAGTATTTCATACTATGCGTTTTGTTTAGTCTTTGAAGCTGTGGCCGGCAACAAAGTCTCGCCGTGCTATTTATTGGATTCTTCCCACTTCTTCTTTTAAGTTTTCCTTGATCTTTCGTAAGAATTACACGAAAGGCAAGGTGTCTTGTTCAATATCTGTAGCGTTATGACATGTTTCATATTCCATTTATCTTGTTTTACTCCTCAGTCAAGTTCATTGTTCCTATATTTATAATAAGCTGAAAAAATTTGGTTTGAATATTAATTTGTGTCGAATATTAAATAGTTTCTTTTTAAAATAACAATATAACTCTGGGCGTGTGTTTTACATTTTGTATGTATTATTAGTAGCTTTTAACCCAAGTTACGAGAGATTAGTATTTGTTATTGAACCTCTTGTGCACGTAATATCTCAATTTCTGTTTTTTTTAAAAGAAATTAATTGACAGTCATTGTCCGACGATAATTTCAACGCGTTAACGAGTCATCTCCGGCTTCGAATTATATATTAGATGCTATGTTGTCGCTTCTTGGATGAAATGTGGTGATAGGTCAGTTTTCAGGTCAATGGTGAAATTATATAAGTCTGGGTAACCATTTGAAGCTAGAATAGTAGGTGATGATATAGATATGTTATTGTGTCTGGTTCCTACCGTGATTTTTTTTGTGATGTGCAAGAAAACTTGTTTTACAAATGAATTTCTTCGTTGAGTTCCGGCACCTTTTTTTTGGTCATATTATCGGTATGACTTTTGTGTGGTAAGAATTAAATTCGGGTTTTGTGCATTTTGTTCCTGCTTAGGGATTCGCCTAACTTTGTTCATGCCTTACGCCATTTAAAGAAAGCTTAGAGCATGCCTAGGTTATTATAATAATAAATGGAGTAAGGTAATTAGTATTATGATATTAATCATTTTTATAACATTGATTATGAGTTTTCTGTTATAACTTTAATTGTAATTATGATCAGCCATAATAATCGAACAAAATAAATTATAATAATAATAATAATAATATATAATAATGAAATTAATTGAGTATAATATATAATAAATAATATTATAAAGATATATAATAATTAATAATATGAATAGAGTATTAATAAGTGAGATAATAAAAAATAATGATGAATGAATGATGTTCTGGATGAAGTAATAAATATTATAAAAACAATATAGAGATAATGAATAAATAGATATAATATATATAATTATATAGAGTGTATTAAAAAAAAATGATACTCTATATATCGATATTACAAAAATTTTTATTAAATTGAAATATGTACGAATTAATTCCTCTTGTAATACGAGAATATGATCCCATATTACATCTAAACTACTACTAAGCACCACAATAACCTTGTCTGCTCACTATACATATAACTAAATTATTAATAGATAATTCTTAAGTGATCACTGCAATACATAGTCGAGATTGTTAGTGAATATAGTAAATCAAATATTTATATTATTAAATTATATATTATTAATTGGACTGAAATAATATTCAATTAAAAAAATAAATTTAAATCATTTATTTCCAAAATACTTTTTTTATAATAATATAATTAATATAACTTAATAAAATATAATTATCAAAAATATTATAAAATAAATAAATTATAAAATAACAATTTTTTAATTAACGTAATTGAAAATTAAGTATGTGGGGATAATTTTAAATGTAGATGATTTGAAAATATAAAAAAAATATATATAATATATAAAGAATTCTATGTAAATTTTAATTAATAATTTAGTGTTAGTTTAATGTAATAACAAGTTTGTATTATAAAACAAGAAGTACGGAGACATTAATAATTAAACTGATATGGTATAGAGTATTTGGAATCTGGATAATTTATTGTAATAATTTGTTTTGTGAGTATATGTTCGACGATCCTTACGTTGGCCAATAAAAATTTCCTTTTCGTCGCAGTTTACTAATTATTAAGTTTTCGAGACTAGAATACTTGTTGTTGTTTGCTACAAATTTAATTTTTTATTATTTAGATATTTTTAAATTTTTATTATAATAATTTTTAATTATTCGCACGGTACTGATTTATCTTTTTTCTTACGTTCACAATAAATTTTAATAGATTATTAATTAATAGTGTTCATTTTGATTTTGATTTTGATCAATTGATTTTTTTCTTCTTGTCATTGGCAGACCTGATTAGGCATGGTACTATTAGAATCCTTATGGTATCGCAATTCTTATTTTAAGCCCATGCCTATGCGCGTAGAATTTTAATTTATTATTTTATTTTATTTCTTCACTTTTAAAGCTGCCCTGGTAAAATTTAGCAAATGTGGACTTAATTTTCTTTTAAACAGCATGGTAGAACTAAAACATAATTTTATGGTATATTTATCTTAAGCTGCCCTGTAGACTTTCGTGCTTATTTTTCATATTAGTTTCGTTTCAAAATGCATGGTAGAATCGGACCCTAACTTTATTGCATATTTCATTCTAGTTTTCATTTTGGAGGCACGGTAGATGTGAACCTAATTTTATTGTATATATTTTTAAAGCTGCCATTTTAGAATTTAGAGCTAACTTTATCGATTTTTTTTACGCCCACTTTTTTTTTTTTTTTCTATTCTCTTTTCGCAATTTTTCCATTCTGAGCATGGCACGTCACTACAGATACATCTCCCTTCGTATACATGTTTATAAAATAGGGGATTCTAAAAATATATATATTTAATTCTTTTTTTGATTTATTTTTCATGTTATGTTAGTAATATATTGTAATATAATTTTCCCCGCCACGTCCAAACTCTTTTTTTAAGTTAAATTTTATTTTTCTTTCTGACTCCTCAGGTAGTGGTAGTAGGTGGTTTATCCCTTTTCGCTTAATAAAGACATTGGCCGATGCAAGCGCCTTTAATTTCCTACTACCAAAAAAGTAGAAAACTCGAGGTGCCCACTCCTGCAAAGAAGGAATTGGTTTTCTGGGGATTTACCACCACGCCAAAAGTTAAATCGGCAGAAAAGCGCGATAGGTGAAGGTCGCATTTACGGTACGTGCAATTTTTATTTTTCATTAACACATACACTTTCCAAAATGACAAATGGAACTGGTGATGACGTGGGCACCTCTACGCCTGCACCTCCACAGGCCATACAAACCATCACCACCATGCTCAGGGTCATCTAAGCCCCGAATTATTATTGTACGGCGAGGCGAATCAATGGGAGTCTCGACTAGGTCCAACCCTTTAATCTCAATGGTAAGAGAATTGGCGAATGAGAACATTACTCTTAAAAAACTGCCAATACTGAAATCCTTGCTAAGTTAGCTCTATGCCATGACACATGTTATTCAACAAACTGCTAATAATGCTGAGTTTCAGGAAAATACCTCAACGCAAACAACAAAATGAATTTGAATTAAATCCACTTGCAGAATTTCTCAAAGTCCTCCAGAAGACATTTTCACCCGGACGAAGACTTCTACAACTTAATTGAAGCCAATGCCAAAATCTTATAAGTTTCAAAATGGAACGAAACCTGACCCTCTCTCCTTCTGCCATGTTTTAAATTTATAACACCTATGTCTCACGCGTAGATCTTTCTTCCATCATACTATTGCCCAATTAGACAACAACTTACAGCCCACTACAAAAATAAGAAAAGAATATGCACCTTAATCCAGTTGCCAATATATATAATTTAGTTACCAGAAAGATCCTGAGAAACAGGAACAGATTTTCAAAAACATTATGACTACGACCTACCTGTCTCTTCTCAAGTCAGCAAATATTTCCAAAAAACTCAAGGCAGACTTAACGACCCCCTACGAAAAACCCCTACTGTTGCTAATGTTCATTTAAATAAGGCACAAACCCCAACTTATAAACCAAACAACTTTCCCAATAACCACCAGGTACAAAGACCCACTGCAAATAATAAAAAAATTTATCCCCAAACCAATCAACGAAAATTCAACCATACCCCAACATTTCCTCATGCACAGGAAATAGTGTGTTACCACTGTGAAAGAGGGATGCACCTGACTAAAGAGTGCCCTTTTAATCCTTTTTGCTCCCTCTGTAACAAACAACATCGCCGGGGATCCACCCCCCAATGCCAAAATTCCAGGTGGAACCCCCATTACAAAAATAACCCCATACAGAAGGCCCCAATAACTCAGATCATTAAACAGGCCATTTTAAATAACACTTGGACTGGCTCAGGCATTCATCGGCCTAATTACACTTTCTGGGGTATATACGGCTTTCCTGTGATGTAATGCTCTCTACCAATCTATATAGTGCTTTTCAACCTATCTTATCTAATCTTTATATTCTATTTAAGAGACCTGGTCCCCCAATATCATCAACTTGCATCTTCTCATATACTAGTAAGTGCTCCTCATCTATGTCTCAAGACTATATTTAATCTACCTTGTATTATTTAATCTTATGATGATCTCAAAGGAACAATGTTCACAGAACCCCAATAAGATGTTTACCATCTCCTATGCTCAACTAAATGTATCGAAGTATATCACATTTTTCCAACTCATGAACCAGTAGGAAATTACTACTTATGTATGGCGGGAAGTGGCCCTAATCATATCTTGTCTAGCCTTGCTTTCTCTCCCCCTGATAATGAACACCCCCAGCAGTAAGTGATGGTCGGAATAGCTCTAACTAACTACACTACGTGTAAGACTACACTCATTAATTATTAACAGTAATTTTGTGTTCCGTAATGATGATACGATATCCCGATGGTTTGTACCAAATTTAACTAGTTGTAGTTGTCCGGTAACTGAAATTAGCTTAGTCTTTGACCAAACCACCGTTAGTACCATACACAAGTGAATGGGCCAAACCCCAATTGTGACATAAAGTGTTGTGATAAAGCCATCTCCAGTTTAATTATTTATAAAACATAGTGAAAATTTAAATGTAAAAAGTGAAATGTATAAAATTAAAAAAAATTTTAGTAAAATTCGCTATAATTTAAATAAGTTGTTAATTTGAAAATTATGAAATTTAATAAGTTTAGAATTGTATTTTATAATAAGATAATTTTGTGCCAATTTCTGTATGATAATTTGTTTGGCTATTGACCCTTATTCACCTTGATTTTAGATCAACCATACCAGGAAGTGTTAAAAAGTAATAAATTGTGGAGAACTAAATCAGTGAATATTTTAGGGAAAAAAATAAGGGTTAACACTACCTAAACACCTTAAGTTCTACCAACCATTAATACACACTGTATTATTATATTATGTTGTTATATATATTTCTTAAGACAAGAAGGTGTTAATACACTAATCCTATCTACTTGTTCTTGTATTACAAAATACACAGGTATATTAAATAATGTGTTTCCTACATCCATCTTCCTTCTTCTTATTCAGTAGATAGTATTCCTACTATGCTTACCTTTTTACTTCCGCAACCTATGCCTAACACTCTACCTACTCCTACCCCTATTCCTAACATCCTCCCTACTCTCTGAACTCACTATATTACCTAGCATTACCCTATGCCTACTTTCCTACCCAAGTTAACCTAATCCTTTTATATAAGCCTTAAACATCCTAGGCCTACATCCTATGACCATGATACCTAAACATCCTACATACTTCCTAGCCACTAGTCTGTTAACATCATTTGTTACCACTTTATACCTACTCTTACTCAACTTATGTGTCCTAGACGCATTTATTTCGCTTAACCATATACTACTCCTAACACTAGGACCTATTATTCTATGCTTACTATCTTGCGTATACTAGGCCTAACGACTTCCAAAATGCGTTATAAGCTGCGTCCTGAAAATCTTCCAAAATGCTTTACCTACGTCTAACAGCTTCCAAAAGTGTGTTTCGGAAGGTTATAGCTATGCGCTAACAGCTCTCAATATTTATAACTACGCCTAATACACTCTTCTCTCAAAATGCTTTACC
>JABUQX010104669.1:5000-7500 GCA_015478945.1 Trachelipus rathkii | reverse complement strand
CATGATAAATTATATTAAAATAGAAACATACATATATAATACATATATATATACTATATATATATATATATATATATATAATATATATATATATATATATATATATATATATATATATATATATATATATATATAATATACGGTATATATATATATATATATATATATTATTATATATATATATATATATATATATATATTATTATATATATATATATATATATATATATTATATATATATATAGTATTATATATATATATATATATATACGGTATACTATATATGGTGGCTACCAAGAGTGTAATAATATATAAATATATATATAATATAATAATATTATTAATATATAATATATATATATATATTATAATATATATATATAATATATATATATATATATATAATATATATATATATATATATATATATGGTGCAATAAGAGTAGCCATACATAGGAGAATTACAAATGGCTTTATGAAAATATGTTTTATTAATAAAATATGCTCCACATGGTTGCCATTGTTTCTCACTTCACTGTTGATGAACTCTCATTATCATAGCTGGAGTTTTGCAATAGGATTATCAATACGATTTATGTCTCCTCGTATCTTTTCCTGATACAGAAGCGGCATTCAGGTGCCCCTAAAGATAAAAATAATGTTAGGTGGGATCTGGGAACATGGGAGGTCATTCCACAAGACTAAGTCGACCAATCCAAGATTCCGGAAACTGCTGATCCAGTCACTGACGCACGCTAATATCATTATGAGATGGAGCCCCATCTTGCTGGAAGTAAACTGGGAAGTCGACGTCCTCGTTTAGCGGATATGGGATAATCGTTCCTTGCTACGTGTAAAGATACTTTTCTGCATTAAGATTTCCTCATATTTAAAATAGTCCAATGATTGTCACCCCATATCCCAGCCTACACCAGCAATTTCCATCCTTGTCGGACCTATCCAGAGAGGGTGGGTTAGCTTTACAATATCGTTAGTTTTGCCAGTTGACCTCCCATTGACGTAAAAATTTGCTTCATCAGTAAATAAGATCTTAGATGAAATGCTTGAATTATCGCTCAATCTGCTCATTGACCTATCCGGGTATCTTCACACAGATGCTGGCAGTATGCAATTTGTAAGGATGCCATAAGTTTGCTTTTAAAATTCACTTGAACTCGATCTGCTGACACCACTTTCACTAGACAACTGTCGTGTACTTTTTCGGGTCTCCGTTTAAGGCTGTGAGTATCTTACCCGTTGTACCTTCATCAGTGGCTGAACGTCTTCGACCAGTTCTCTGTTGATCTGAAACACTTCCAGTCTTTAAGAAAAATTTTTAATAACGCTGTGCCACACGATGTTGTTGTTTGTTTGTGGAATGCAGAAATGTTAGATGGTGTATAACGTACGTAAATCCATCCTACCACATTCCTCTTCGTGTATGTGTGTTGGTTCAACGCTCCCCCTCTCATTCCCTCTCTGTCGCATACACTAGTACGCTTCGCATGCTCGTGTGAGTGGGTTTTGATGTGACTGTTTTTCCGTTTAACATCCTCTTGCAATCCTCTGTGACTTCTTCCTTACTCCGCCCATTACTATGATTTCAATTCGTTGTGGAAGGAATTATAATTTAAAAAATTAGTTTCATATTTTCATGAAACTTTCATGAAGCTCACTATGAACTAGAAATTTTTTGAAAAAAAAAAGAGGATAAAAATCCACGATGCTAAAAAAAAGTTTTAAAAATAAATTTAGAAAATGAGCTTGAAAAAAGTTATGAAGAATTTCTTATTATCACATTCTGTTAAAACTCAGTACAAATCACCCGGCGTCGAAAGCTAGATCTTCTATAAATATAATACGTACTGTACAACATAATTCTTTTTTTTAAATATCTTTATACAGGCCGTATATTTTGAAACAAAATCAATTTAGTTTACCACCACTCAAGGAGGTCGGGCGGTGAGTACGGGGGAAGGAAGCAAAACCGTTAGAAAAATAAAAGTCCCCGATGCATTGTTTTATCGTGGTTTCCGTATGTCGATTTATTAACTTTTTTTTCATCCAATTTAAAAAAATTTCGTGGGGAAAAAATATTATTTGGGGAAAACCATTTTAACGGGGTGTGTGATTTCGGTAGGTGGGTTATAATTTTTTTAGGGTGTTTCCGTCCTCGCTGATGGGTTCATTGCGATTTTTCCTCAAAAATTCTCAGTCTACAGAAACATATATTATTCTGACATTTTCATTTTAAAGAGTTTTTCCACTGAATTTGACATTCTGCTAAAGTCCCCGCTAGGATTATTAAATAAGTGATACCCTCGTGTGGAACAGTTCGATCATAGCAAAAAATAGGTCTTTGCGAGGATAACTAGCTGGACCGCAGTTCAGTCAAATGTTCTAGCCGATACTTTGTTCATGTTGACGATCTTGTGAGGTGACAGCTGTGTATTCGTTATCAGGCTTTGCGACAGCCGTTGAAATATAATAATATATATAT
>JABUQX010104668.1:37500-64552 GCA_015478945.1 Trachelipus rathkii | reverse complement strand
ACACACAGGGAGCATACTGGTTTCATCAATATAATATATTTATCAATTTATATCAATAATTAAAATAATATATAATATATAAATATAATAATATTATAGTATATTAATATATATATTATACGATAATATATAATACAAGAGGCTGGTATTATTAATATATAATATCATAATATAATATATAAATTATATATATATATAATTAGGAAAATATTATATAATAATTATATTATAATATATAATATTAAGTATATATAATTATAATATATATATAAATATATTAATATTTAATAATTATAATAATAATAACTAATCTCGCATTACCGCATCTCGCATACGCATTCTAGTGTGATGCGAAAAATAACTATATCTGCGCAATCATATATATAATTAATTAATATAATAAGTAATTATATATATAATATTTATTAATATTAAAAATAATATATATACCTTATAATATATATAATATATAATATATATATATAGTAATTTGATTAAAATTATATTAAATATATAATTTTTATTATTATATAATATATTATAATAATTATAATATATATATATAATATATATATATATAGTATATAATATGGGTAAGCCGGGAGGGGGGGGCAAGGTAGGTACCCCTGGTAATTTATCAAAAGCTTTTTTGCTCACGCGAATTGAAAAAAAAATATTACATTACTATTCTGCTAATTAGAATGAAGAAAGAAACTTATCACTATTAGTAATATTTAATATATTATGAATATATAATATATATATAATTACTATATTATTATAATTAATAATTATTAATATATATAATATAATAAAATTAATCTAATATATATAATTATATATATATATATCTTATAATATAAATATATTAATAATATATTATATAAATTATATTATATATTTATAATATAATATATAATATAATATTAATATATTAATCAATACATAATGGTCGTAAGGAGAATGGGGTGCATAGGCAGGGGACCTTGCCCTAAAATAATTGGAGCAGAAAAATAAAAATTATAAACCTTATATTATTTGACACAGACGTACGTTTTAAGGGTTTATAAGTAGTAGATGAAATGAAAAAACAACATCAATCGATCGATAATTGAATTGTAAATTATGATATAAATTTCCCTAACGTATGAATTAATTATATTTTTATCTAAGTTTAATGATGTTTTATGCCGTTTTCATATTTGGCTAAAGTCTATATTACTAACTATATTGTTGCTATTTAAATATACAGCTGATTCTTCTGACATTCATTTCCGTTAGAATTCAGTGTCGATAGACATTTTGGCGGCTGCACAAAGAATGATTATAAATTATCAGAGTTGCTACTGGAGAAGGACTAGAGGCAAACTCGATCCCAGTAATATTTAGACGTCAGACAACTAGGCATTAAATAAATACATATTAATAGACAGAACATAAATAAAAATAAAAATTACACATGAGCAAATTTATTGAAAGATCACTAATAATTTTAATGATATATATATACTAAAATGATATATATTCATAACAATAAATATAATTACTATAATTAATAATTTAATAATATATAATATATTAATATATATTTAATATAATTATATATATATTCTATATATTATATATAAATAGTTTTAAACTTTGTTCCCCATCCTCACTTATAATAAGAACAAATCCTTCCTTAACAGACAAGAAAAAGAATTGTTTTATTCAAGTACTTAGAATAATTGTGATAATTACTTAATAATATAGATTTATATATATATATAGATATAATTATATTATAAGAATATAATATATAATATATATAATATATATAATATATATAATATATAATATATATATAATAAATAATATAAATAATATAAATATAAATATATTAAATTAATATATATATTTATATATTAATAATTATATATATATTAGTATAATATTAATAGTATAAAATAGTATATATTAAGTATAAATATATTATATCAGATGAGCGTAGATATATATATAGAACTCTCTGCAAACTATCGTATGCTAATCACTCGATGACTTTACAGCACGAGATTATGACAATAATTTTAAACTATTACAATTTATTTCAAAATTATCACAATGTTATCGACTAATTTTTCATATTCTAATTTGTTTAATATACCCGTGAAACTTTTCATCTATAAAGTCATTTATATTCAACAATAATATAAATATAAAAGATATAAAAAATCAAGAATCAGATAAAAGGGAAAGAATTATTAGCCGCTATCAAGATAATGCTTTTACACACATAAAAACTAGGACTAATACGTGATCAAATAAAAAATAACTGCATACTAAGAAATAAGCAGAAATTCAATAAATATTTATTTGCATTTAAATCCATTTCATTTAAAAGACGTAAAAATAATAGGAAATAGTTATTGTTGCTAGTGAGCACCGTAGACTGAATGAGTTTAATTAATTTTATAAATATAAAAAATAACATACTACTAACCTAAAGATATTTTAATAAAATATTTAAAGGATGGTGATGAGTTACTTTGCTAATAATAACTTATAGATAGTATAACAAAAAACTAAAA
Organism: Trachelipus rathkii; assembly: GCA_015478945.1. Taxonomy (NCBI): domain Eukaryota; kingdom Metazoa; phylum Arthropoda; class Malacostraca; order Isopoda; family Trachelipodidae; genus Trachelipus; species Trachelipus rathkii. Next base: position 61,982 of record JABUQX010104668.1, on the reverse strand, counting down.
TTAAATAATTATTAACCGTATCAAACGTTCCGTTTTATTTTCCAATAGTGAAATATACCCCGTGAACTTTTCATATAAATTTATTTTATAATAAAGACTTCAAAGTAATTATATATTATATTAATATCATTATTAATTATAATTAAAATATAATTTCTATTATTTGTTTCAATTATATATATTTAAATTTTATTATATTATATATTGAGGATAGCTCAATTTAATAAGTATACTGGTAGAATAGTATGATATGTAATAATATATAATTCTTTATTATATATATATTATAAATTATTATTAAATTTATATTAATTATTAATTATATTATTATTATATTAATTATATATAATAAAAATATATTATATTATATAATTATAATATAATTATATATATATTTATAATATATTATATTATATGATAATTGAGATGAAGAAGAGAGAGGAATGAAGTAAGAGAGAACGTAGAGGCAACCGAGCAAGTAAGAGAGATATTCACGAGGGTTATACTAGAGTTTTGCTCACTGATAGTATAATAGATTATTGAACGTTTTCTTATATACAAAGAAAGCCTTTCTAATAAACCCTTAATAAGATACTTTTATTAATTACTATTAATTATATTTAAAAATTAAAATTCTGTAATATAAATTTATATATAATTATTATTTAATATTTAATATTAATATATTTATATATATATATTATTAATTATATAATTATAATAATATATATTTAATATATATTAATATTATTATATATTATATAATTATATATATATTATTAATTTAATTATTATATAGAATTATATATATTATAATTAATATTATTATATTTAATATATATTAAATTTAATTATATTAATGTTAATACCTGCTCCATATAAACGGCTGGTTATATATAGTAGTTAACTATAGGTTGTTATGTTGTTATATGTATAATTTTCATTATTTAAATTATTATTATTATATTATATATATTAATTATTAATAATATAATATATAATATAAATTATTGTATTTAATTATTATTATATATTATTATTATTATTAATCTTATATACTATATAATATATAATTCATATATTATATTAATATATATTAAATTTTATCTATAATTCTATATAGTATACTAATATCTTAATTAATTTTATTAATCAATAGTTTCAAATATTTATTATATTATACATTGTATAAATTTAATTATAAGGAATTACTGAATAATTAATTTATTAAATAATTGATAAAAAGATCTAAGGATAGCATTACTAGTATAGTCTATCCACGTAGAAATAGCAAATATTTGCAACTATTCAATCTAATAAGCCTATTCAGTCATAAGCTTCTGCATGAGCCTCTGCTCTGCCCTCGATTATTAACTTACCACGTAATGTTGATTGGCTTATTACAAGTCATAATTAACGACTTTTGTCGCACAAAATTATTTACATGTGAATTGTAAACTATCACTTTAATAAATATTTATCTTTCTCGAAGCAGTCACTTTCACTGGATAGTAAGTAGAAAAAAAAGTTTTGCCATCATACAAGTCTATGAGCTCTTTTAGGCAAACCTAATTTTCTATTCAATTCTCTTTGTATTTTTTATAATAGAGATCCATAATTGAGAAATTTTCTGACACATTTCTTAGCTTCCCACCTAAAATGGACAATAAACTCTCTTTACATTTTTCAACATTTTTGATGGAAAAAAAATCACACGCAGCTTTCTTTTTTGTTGTACCCAGAACTGCTCATTTCACTCGTGCTCTTTCTTCGTTCCGTCTACTGTGAATAATACCCATTATTATTTAGTTCTAGAGAGCGTGTATATTTCATTTGTTTCTAGAAATCCATAAGATTTTGAACATTTATTTTCGTATCAACTTCTCAATATTTTTTTTAATTTAATGACCTTAAACTTGAAATATATATACATAGATGGGTCAATTACCGCGCACAAAATGCAAATAGTAGTTATATATTTATATTTGATTTATTTATAAATTGTGGTCAGCAGAAAAAAAAGAAAAAAAAAGTAGGTTTCATTTGAAATTGACTAATCGCTTGAGAGTATACACAATTTTCTCAAAATAAAAAACTAAATAGTGCAATTATGTTGCGTAATAAGCACCTATGATATTCCTAAAGTTGAGTCATTTCGAAATAATTGTAATAGTTAGATATACGTATAAAAATATCAAAAAATTATATATATATGAGTCTGAAATAAAATAGGAAATGCAGAACAGCAAAAGGAAAGGAAACAACATATTAATTATGATAGTTTTATAATAAATTAAAATGTTTAAAGAAAAATAAAAAAAAAAAAAGCTAGGCCGAGTATTTGCTTAAACCCATCTTAAAAATATGTCACCTGAAAATATAAGAATATTTTAATATCCCTTTTTAGGATGAGGGGCTAATGAGGTTTCACATTAAAAATACTCACCAATATAATTTGAATGTTGCCTATTAGAAAACTGAAATAAAATTATATATTATAATTAGGGAATTCATGACATGTGAATAGATTATAGTTAGTCACTATAAATTACTTTATTATGATTATATTATTTATAATATACACGATAATTATTATGATCGTTTTTCTGAGGAGATTTATGTGTTGTAGACATATTGTCATATTTGGGCGATATGGATCATGGCCCAGATATAATTATATAAAAGACAGTTTACTAGAGGTAGAGTGAGAATTTTATATTAATATAATTATTATATTTAATTGACTAATGCTGTAACCTATAACAAGATTATCTAATACATATTATTATTAGTTTAACGCTATTTATTCTTAATACTTTCGCTATTAACAATAATATAATACAATATAAATATATATATAATATAATATATATAATATAAAATAATAATATAATATAATTAATATAATATAATATATTCAATAATATATAATGATTATATCGGGGAAATCTAACCTTAATATTAGCCGGTACTCCATTATTATCTGATATCGATTACATTTATAATATGAGTACGACAGCTGAGGCATGCAATTCACAGAAGTACAAAAATATAGTCCCCTATCACCCCATATTTATAAATACTTAATATATACTATATTACTACTCTGACATGAGGCAAACGCATACATGTATACTGACGATTAAGTAACATAATTTTTATTATAACCTCATAAATATCATTAGCTATAAGATAGATTAAGATTCATATGAAAGGTGGCATTAATAAACCAGCAACACCATCCACATATATAGATTTCACACTACGGCAGTAGTATTCACCGAGAAAGTATCGCTTTTCGACTCCCACACTGAATCATGCTTACATACTATGTATAAATCTACTTATATCATACCAATTAAATCTAGCGTCAAAGCGTAATAGTGCGAGGAGTGAAATGGTACGACATGATGTATTTCTCAGTATAAGAAGATCTGTAATTGAGGATATTAATTACTTTTAAGTGTTACGTAGTTTGTAACACATTGCAGCTGGACTGTCAGTTCTGTAGCGGTTAAATAAGACACATATTATAGAGTATACAATTGAGATATACACGTATAATATAGATCAGGATAAAGTAATTAAATACTTATATAGATAGAGTTCTAATAGAGGAATTTGTAATTTATTGACCTCTCACATTAGATATACATTATCTTCATGTAAATATGTGAATATATATCTATAAACGAGAATGATTCGATATATGATAGGAATTATATTACATATTTAATATACATTTGAAGTCTGATTCAGCATACTATATATATATATATAATATATATATATATATAATACTGTTAAGTAATAAATATTTTAAATATGAATAACGTATTTAATAGAAATATGTAAATAATACTAATATATATACATATTTATTCACTTCTATGTATATTTACATCTTAAATTAAAATATTCAAGGAGCTTTTTAAGAAAAAAAAATTAAAATAGTAATATATTTTAATAACTAAATATTACATATTTAAGTAATGTAATAAGTTTCCATATAAGCACAGTATTAGAGTTCTTAAGTGTCTATAGGTACGAGAGAAGTAGTAGATTAATTAGAGCGTATAGAATTAAGAGAATTATAGTTTCTGGTATCAATCCCAAGACTAATATATATAAGGAGATCAAGTTTTAAAAAAAAATGAGAAAATTATTTATATATGTAAGAAGCAAAGAAGTGGACCAAGAAATATGCATAAAACAGTCCAGCTCAAAGTAGGTAACTAATAACAGCATAAAGAATGACAAGATAACCCCAAAAATCAGTATTCACCAATTACAAGTGGAAACTATAAACAGCAAAAGCTAACCAGCAAAAGATTGTAAGAAACAGGACAAGCTAAAAAAGGACGAACTAGTATAAACAAGGAATGAATAACTGATAGGAATCTGGATTGATTATAAATATAATAAATATAATAAAGTAATAATAGAATTAAATATAATGGAATAGCAATTTAACTTACGGTCTATATATCATCAATGTGAAAAAAAATATTGTATATATTTAATTTAATGTCACGTATATTATATTAGCTGTTAAGTATACTAGCCAATCCAGTAAATGACTATATAAATACTATATATACGTAGGAAAGATAGTGGAATTACAGTTTAAATGTTGATTGCCTTGAGGGAATTTGTTGTCAAGAAAATAATAGCTCTTGTAAATAGGATTTTGAGATTTGAGAAGCGTGATGTAAATAGTTAGATCGTAATCAAAAGATCTTCTGCAATCATGACAACTTTTCGAATTTTCATATTCAAGATATAAAATTATTATCTGCATGTAAAATATCATAATCGTTTTAACAAAACAAATACCGCACCGTATTTTTATTCATTCAATGGACTTTTTACCTAGAATTATCCTAGGAATAAATAAATCCTAAACGGACACAGTACGAGAAAAATACAATTCTATTTACAATTGTTAAATGTAAATATCTGGTTCTATACATTAACAATATAAAGATAATATGAGTATGATTTATAGGTTATTCAAAGTGTCAGAGGAATCCTAGCATCTATGTTATTAATTTTTAAGGTTATAATTTATAGTATTAAGAAAATATAATAATAGTTAATTTCTAATAAATAATAATTTATTAACAAATACGAGAGATTAATAAGAGAGAAATGATTTAAGGAGAGCAAAATTGCTAAAATGAAGTAATATATCAACGATGAGTTTAGGGAAATATAAATATTATTATATATTATGCATATCTACTATAATAAGACGAACATCAGAAGGGACAATAATAAAAATAAATTGCATTACACAAATCAGAATAAATAAAAGAATAAGTCAACTATTTTCACATAAATGAAAATAATTATATTTTCGAGATGGATATATATATTATAGATATAGAACAACTAATGCATATGGGCTAATACTCTATCTAATTTTTATTAGATAAAGAGCGAGTTTATTTACAAAGAAAAATTATATAAAGCATATGTATAGAAGTAAAATAAATTAGTTCCCATTTCTATGAGAAGTTTCATAGAGCTCGGAACAGAAGTATAGGAAACTACAAAATATAAATTATAAAAACTCAAATTACGTAGGGTCCTCTTATTAAAAATAAAATAAAAAATCTATTATATAATAAAATGCACTAAAGAATATCTGGGAATGAGCAAAATCCAACATTGACTTATATTAAAAAAAACATATCTAATACAATAAAATTTGTAATAGACTGAAGAATTGAAAGCACAAAAAATTCAATAATTGACTTATCATAAATATAAACAATCTATAATATAAAAATGCAACTAATTATAGATGAGAAACATGAAGGTTAACTAAATTAACATTTTTAAAAAATATTCATTTCATTCTTAAGAAGAATACTTGAAAATATTACAAATCATACAAATATTATTTCCTTTTAGTAGATATTGTTCAATAATCTCGAAAGAATTACTAAATTTCAACAATGTGATATGAAAAGCGTTCTAAACACCTTATAAATAGCCCAGAAAGTTGATGTATTATTATATTTAAGATACAAACGAAGAAGATTATCAATGCAAAAAATGTGATGATGCTTAGTGTTGATTATAAAATTGTACTTTTAGATTATAAATGTATCAGCGGGTAAATTTTATAATAAAATGTCAATAATTATTATTATTACGGTGTATAATATCAATATAATATAAAAATTATTGGAAACAACCATCTGTGTCTATCTGAATTAGACCCTGTCCTTGAATAAGGTTCTACCCGCAAGTGGCGGTGATAACTGTTGAAAAAAAGATATTACGAGAGAGACCAGTGACTAGTTGCTCCAAAGATAACCCTCCTAACATTAGCTGTTTTCTGTTGAGAAATGAAGGGTAGAGGCATCCAAATAGGAGTTGATCGGTGATGAAAAAAAAACTTACTTTTTTAGTTCGAAATGGTTTTTGGTTTGGCTCACTTTGGACAGAGTTAAGAGAATCTCAAATTTTCCTGATATTTTATTTAAATCTGTCATTAAACTAAAGAAAAAATTTTATATTCGTACTAAAAGCAGACAAGGGAGGGAAAAGAGCTATTTTAGAAAGAGTTCTATATTTAAGAAAAATAATGAACTTTTGATGACTCTAATACCTATGAAAAACTGTAGAAGGATTCGTTAAAATCCTCACATGTTAATCATCTTCGTTGATCGAGAAATTTCCAAATCAAATGTTAATAATTATATAAGAATATGCAAAATATTACGGTAATATATAATTAAAATATATCATTCACATAAAATCAAATGGATCAGATAGAAAGTTTATTTAAATGAGTGTTTACACGTACGTCATTAGCGTTCTAGGACTAAGCTGGTGTGAGTCATAATCAAATAATACTAAATATCTAATAGGAAGAAAGCTAAATTCAGAAAAATAATAATTGGAAAGGAGTATGTAGCAATTAAGCAGTCAGACAAAACGTTTTATTCAGGTACTTAGCACATAGATTTAGAAAGTACTGTAAGGAATTGTCGTAAGTAAGTATTATGTCAAATGACACTAAGCATAGAAGAAAGATAATACCCTAGCATGGGAAACTTGTTCTCGGTGGTGAAAAAAAGGTGGCTGAGCAAATCATTTATTTAAGCATGCTGGTTGATGAAAATAAAAATAAACATAATAAAAATCAAAAACATTTACATACAAAAAATGAAACATTATATTAACTGATTGAAAACATTGAGTCGCACTTCTCGAGATGAAGCAAAAGATGAAAGAGAAAACTTATCCAGATGTCGATTGCTGTTTGCATAGTTATTTATAAAAGAGAAATTATTAAGAGATAAACCATCTTACAGAAGTTAGTTTCATTTATAACCGAGGTAACGAATGGAATTATCTGAAGGTCAAGTTTAATTTAAACTGTATTATAAAAAAATTCAGACATCCATTTGTTATACTTTCAGATTTTTAAAGCACCTTACAAAGATACATACGAGTCAAACCAACGCCTAATGATCTATAAGGCACATGTAAGAGACTATACCGAAGCATCAGCTCAACAGTTGTGCTGTTATATCAAATGTGATGTAGATAAATTCAAAATTAGAACCTATAGAAAATTTATGAAGGGAAAAGCGCGGAGAGCACTCTAAAAACGTTACAGAATATTTAATTCAAGAATCACAAAGATTTATAAATTACTGAAAATGAACAAAACAATGATTTAACTTCAGAAGAAGAAATGAATCATGAAAATGCTAATCGTTGTTATGTATGTAAAAAAGAATATACGCAATCAGATTAAAAGTAAAGACCATATCATTTTAACAGGAGAATATAGAAGACCTGCTCAAGTAAGTTTAATTTACAAATAAGAAATCCTAAATTTATTCTCAATAATAAGCATAATCTTATCCCAATAACTGATGCTCAATTTTATTCGTAAAAGTTACAACTTTCCTAAGCCAACAAGATCAAGTATGAAACTTATATTAAGTTACAGTCAGTTTATAAAAGTTGACGAAATAATAAACTCGATAAGCATGGAGTTGAGATTCCTCGATAGTTTTAGGATTTATGTCATGGTCTAGCTTAATACTCATCCAAATTTAGAAAATGAAATTTAAAGAATTTATACAAATATATCAAGAAAATCAGTTTCTGCTACTAAAACGTAAAGGAATTTATCCATACGATTGGATGGATATAGCAAAACTTAATCATGAAAAATTGCCTATAAATAGAGAAATTCTTTATAGTTTGTTGAGTTTTGAATAAATAACAAACGAGGACTACAAAACTTTCACAGACTATCTGGACAAAATTTATATTGTAAAATATTTAAAGATTACCATATGTTATACTTACAATCTGATACATTATTATTAGCGGATGTGTTTAAAAATTTTAGAACAACTTGTTTAGATACTTATAAATTAGATTCAGCACGTTATTTTACATCCCAAGGGTTATCTTGGGATGCATTATTAAAAGAAACAAAAGTAGCAATTTAGATTTATTAAAAATCCGATAGTTGTTAATGATAGAAAAGGGGATTAGAGGAGGAATCAGTACTATAAACACATAGATATGCGAAAGCTAATAATCCATATATTCAAGAAAGTTATGATAAATAAAACCCGCAATAGTTATACACTTATTACGATGCTAATAATTTGTAGGTTGGGTCAATGTCTCAAGATTGCCAACACGGGGGAAAATTGTTAAAATGGGATGAAAACCATCAACGATTTTGAATGTTTTTGGATATCAGTGATAATTCTAAAAAGATGATATTAAGCAATTTGATTTGAATATCCTAAAGAAACTACAGCAATTTACTAACAGATTACCCCTTAGCAGCAGAAAATATAAAGTTAGAAAAAGTTTCCAAATTAGTTCCAAACTTGAATAATAAAGAAAAATATATCATACACTATAAGAAATTTAAAACAGTGTTTGAATTTAGGATTGAAATTAACGAAAATACATAGAATATTATAATTTGTTACTCGGAGCGATTGGATGAAATCATACATTGATCTTCACGAGAAAGAGAAAGGAAGCGAAAAATGAATTTGAGAAAGATTCTCTAATTGAGAACACTTCAAGTGTTTGGTAAACGATGGAAAATACAAGAAATAGAGTTGATGTACGACTAGTTAAAAATGAAGAGCAAGCTCAAAAATTAATAAATAAACCAAATTTTGAATCGTTTAAAATATTCTCAGAAAATTTAATAGTTTGTCATATGAAAAAAACTAAACTAAGATTTGATAAACCTATCTATGTAGGAATGTCTATTTTAGAGTTAAGTAAAACTTTAAATTGTATGACTTTCATTATAATCATATAAAAAATAGATATAATGAAAAAGCAAATTATTGTTTACAGATACACATTCATTAAAGTTTTGGTTTTAATTTTAAATAATTTCCAACACGGGAAATCTTTTGAAATTAAAGGATTAAAAAGAATAAAATTCGTTCGATTACTTGATTATCGAAAGAGCATAAATTATATTCAGAAAAAAATAAAAGGGTATTAGGAAAATGAAAGATGAACCGCTGAAAAACTGATAACAAACGGTAAAACAGGAAAAAAGAAATAGAAAGTAGAAGATAAAGAAATATAGAAAAGACTAAGGGGTTAAGAAAGCGTATCAAATCAATTCGATTAACATTAATGACTAGAAAAAAGTTTAATTAAAAGAAGAAACTCTTTTAAGGAAATTAAATTATATACAGAAGTAAAAAACATAATTGTATTACTACACAAGTCAAATAAAATAAGCCTTAATCGGAGAAATGATGAAACGAGATATATTAGTAGAAATAAACAATAAACAGCATTAGCTTGTTGGAACCTAATAGAATAAGTTTAGTATGACGTCAACTAATGAGGATTAACTGTTTTTAGTTGTAAATGAGAGTTAAAGGAAAAATTTAAAAAATATACATGGTTAGTTGTAAGATGATGAAAATGAGGAAAATATAAAAAATAAGTACATGTTAGTTGTAAGTTTTAGAGTTAAAAAACAAAATTTAAAAAACAAACTATAGTATAATTTAAAAAAAATTCTTTCGTGAAATGAATCCTGCATATCCTAAAGGATATGCAGGAATTTCTTTTATTAATTATATATAATTGTTTTCAAAAAATAAACTATAGATATAATTAAAAAAAAAGAACTTCATGAGATAGAGAGAGTGATTTCTGCGCCGTTGCCTTAAAGGAACGCAAGGCCTGCTTTTATATTATATTTATAAAAAATTAAAAAACCTTCATGACATAAAAAGAAAAGAAAAATTGGTTCCTAAAAGGCAACGCAGGAATTTTGTTTTTATATTATATTATTAAAAAAAATTTAAAAACTATCACCAAGTTAATAAGTAAAAACTTATACGCGTTGCCATAAATGGCAACGGCAGGATTTCTTTTATATTATATTATAAAAAAAATTTAAAAAACTTCATGAGATGATTCTCGCGCATCCTAAAGGATACGCGGGATTATCTTTTCTATATTATAATTGTAATTTTGTTTTTTTAAAAAATACAAACTATAGTATAAGAGCATACAAAATTAATAATAAAAAAAAAACTTGCATGAGATTGAGGATGAGATGATTCCGCGCATCCTAAGGATACGCGGGAATTTATTCTTTTTTATTTATTATTTATAAAAAAATTTTAAAATTGTTATATGTTTCCGTTATGGCAAACTTTGCCCATCACGAAAAAAAAAATTAAAATTGTTATATTTTTTCCCGTTATGAAAAATATTTTAACGAATAAAAATATTAATATATTATAATGAGTTTATGGCGCAAAGTAGGACAACCAAAATAAAGAAAATAAAAATAATATTTTTTTTTATAATTAATATTTTTAATATATATTATTAAAAAAAAAATATATATATAGAATGTGGTGGGGTGTCTAGACAATACAAATATTCAAGAAAATAATTTTTAAAAATTATAACATTTTTTAAAAATATAAAGAGCCCCTGCCTATAGGCAGGGGGCTCTTGTATATTCAAAAACGTATTGTTAAAAAAATAAATGTATCTTCAGCATGTGCTTCTTCAATAGCAGGACTGTAATTTTTTTTATACAGATTCAGTAATAGAAGAAATTTTTTTTCAAATCTAAATACATATTTTGAAGATAAAATTTCTCTTTTACACTAATTTAGCAAAATCGATCCAGTGGAAAGATGAGAATAGCAGAAATAATCAAGAACATTTCTTATTACCATCTCCTAACTTAGAGACTCTAATGTCTTGATGAGTCTGGATTGCGGTAAAATCGAATTACCACAAGATGTTACTTATGAGATTAAGTGTAGATTACTAATAATTTACTTTGAGCTTTTGGAAAGTCTTTACAGCCAGCCAGAGAATATACAGTTATCATAAGAAGATCATGCGGATTTGATAGGGATAGTCACAAAACGGAAAGTTTTGAATTATTGGGAGAAAAGGCAGGGGGTGATATCGGAGAATTCCATGGTTATTAAGAAAATACCTACCCTAAAAAGATATAAAAGACATCAAAAATATAAGAGTAGAAATATTATGAATATTCTTCCGAAATTCTAGACCCGAAGGATGTTAACAACAAAGAAGAAAATTTATTGTATTTTGACTGAATATAAATCGAATGATTCAAGGATCAAAGTAAACGTAGAAGATTATCTAGCTGAGAGAAGACATCACTAATACCAAGCTCTATTTAGTATTAGTCAAGACATATTTTATCAACTCCTCGTCAAATGCTCATCACACTAGACCGATAATTACAATAGTAGTATATATTGTTCCATTGCTTATAAAAGATTCGTGGTTAACATGATTGTTACCCACTCACTCTCTCCGTTTCAAAAGAATATGAGTGGGAAAATTTCGTTAACTTGATTAGCCGATAAGACGTTTGGAAAGAAACCAAATTGGTATACATTGTTGATAGATATAAAAAATTACCACCAGGAGAAAGGAAGATATAAGCTATTTTGACCTCTATATATGTATCAAAATGTATATTAAATACAACCGTAAAAGTTCATAAAGAAAGCTTTCATTGAGAAATTCATAACCTAACCCTTGAAAATCCAAAATATATTAATGAATTGAAATTATTTTTAAAGAGAAAACTGGTTCAGGATTTGTTAAATTCCGGCGTTGAAACGAAACTCCTTTAACCAGACAAATGCATTTAAATTTATTCTAAATAATGTTCTCAGGAAAAAGTATTGAAAACGGATCGTTCAGGAATACAGGAAAATATTCATATTTGCGGCCAGGTACGAATACCCCAAAGATTAAAAGAAGGATATATTGGTGTTAACAGTTTAGATAAAGGCCTGTAAACCAACATGGATATAATATTTCAAAACATAAAAATACGAAAGAGAGAAATGCGGCAGAAGATTTGTTAGCAAAACAAGCGAGTGAAATTGCGTTAGATCCTAAATAGAACCAGAGTACGTTAGAAAAAGACGCGAGATAGTCACAGGAGTTAATGAATGAAATCAAGATCCCGAATGGTTTATACTCATCAAAAACGGGGTAAAGAGCTCGGAAAATGGCTCTGAAAAATTGAGGGAATTATATTATAATCCTAAAACTGGATACTCTGGAATAACGACTTAGTAACGAAATAAGTGATTATCTTCACGATATTAAGGACTGGTTAGATCATCAAAACGTTTAGACATTACATAAATCGATAAGACACAAATTTGCCACCATAAAAGTGATGTCTCTAGTGTCGATGATAAGACTGGCAAGTCTGATTGTAGTAAGGACATTGCCAAAATAATAAATCTCAGAATCAAAATATAAATTAACATCAAAGTTATTAGATATATTTCAGTAACCTTGGGGCTACTCCTGATTAAAAAGAAAACTGCCAAATATATCGGAGAGCGTTAAAATTATATGTAAGGAAAATTCCTAGAAAAATACATACGGAATAAAGGAACTCGAATTCATAAATGAAACCAACTCAAAGAGCTATTTAGAACATAGAATGAACATTGGTTGCTACAGAGAATAAACGAATAGTGCAGAGTAAAAGATTTAAAACAGAAACTTTAAAATCTAAAATGTGAATATTTTAAATTACAACAAAACAAAGAAATGATTGATATTCTCCCTGATTCTCGAGTAAAAAATATAATCACACAGTTCTCATAGAAGTCTTTAAATGACTCCCTGAACAAGGCATTCTGAGAAGAATCAGTAAGTTGTGTATGGAAAATTTTATTTCCTTCCTACAAGTCTAAATTAGGAAACCAAGAATTTAACTTGTCGATAAGTAAAGCATCAGCAGAAATATAAAGGATTTTAGAAAAGGTTATTTCCAAATCTTTAACAGAAGAAAGTATTTATATATGATAGTATTGAAAACAAATCTATACTTAATAAAATAAGAGACATGAGTGATGAAAAGATTATTGGAAGTTTTTATGAACAAGAAATGGTGAAATATGAAAGTGAATTATAACGAGGTTGAAAAAATATTAAAAAGAAATAAATAGAGAAAATATTAGTTAAATGAAAGGATACAAACAACATTCCTGGATAGAATAAAAAGACTAACGGAAATATGAACATGCAACGGTAAAGCAGTTAACCAACAAACACAAACAGTTAAACACAACCCAAACAGTTAAAACTCAACCAGTTAACGGCTTTCCGAAGCAAGATAATCCTATGTAAAAACGGACCGCGTATACGGTAAGATGTTTAACTGTTGATGTTTGAAGTTTGATGTTTTTTCTCTATAATAAAATGGCATATCTTAATATTAAAGAAAAATCTGATTTGTTAAATATTAGAAAGAAACTTCAGAAAAGATTTTTAAACGAAAAATTAGGTGAACAAGATATCTATCAAGAAAATATTAAACTACTACAACCATTCAATTGAACCGATTAAGGATATAACTACGCATCAAAAAGAAATACTTCAAACTCAACCAACACTACCAGCTCTTACTTCACGTCAAGTTCCTTTAGCTATCGAAGATGTACCAGCATCACCTAGCTCTCCTAGATATAATTTTACAAAGTTAGGAAAAATAGCAGGAAAATATTTGCAAGTAATTTATTATCCTAATAAATATGACAACGCATTCGGTATTAAAATGGCTGAAGGAGGTGATAATTTTAAATTAGGTAATACAACAGTTAAAATTGAATGGTAATAATTTAATTTTGATAAAACCCAATACATCGTACCGAAGTCTATGGCAACTTCCCTAACCTTGAAAAAACCCTCCTGGAGAAGTTCCGTAAATGACTATAATGAATTATAAGAAAATAATGATTCAAACTAAACGCGTTTTTTAGATATAGATGGAAGTACGCTAAATAAAATCGAATCAGGGTGATAAATAAAGAAGTTTACTTAAACACTATATGGTAATAAATTGCTTGATGAATAAGATCAGAAATTACGTCATGAAAGTAAGAACACCAAAAGAAAGAAGCAATTGTGAGATACTCCTTCGAAGAACTAGTGTAGAGACGTACCAGATATTTCAGGTACGGATTTAAATTTTTACCTCAGTATCTATGAGCTTGTTTAATAAACCATCGAATACTGTATTTTCAGAGTTCAATCGTAAGTACTAACGTTTTTAATGAGTTACAAGCTATCAATGATGAACTGTTAAGATTAGGTATATTTGATACAGATATAAAATCTTTAAATAACTTTTTTCTCTATATTAAATGAGCATTGTGTTATCTAGTAATACATCTGATTTCAAATATAAATTTTACCCTTCTTTAAAATTAGAAAGGGGTAAAACACATGAAATAGCGTTATAAATATAAATACGTATAATTCAGTACCAAATATTGATGAATCAAATACATAAATTACATATTGAATACAACGGTAACAAATTTTTTGAATATTCTTTCCAACAGGAAGCTTATATGAAATCAAAGCGATTAATAATTACATTCAAGCACATCTTTGTAACATAATGAACATTCAGAATGCATTCAGTATGAAGAAAGCCACAAAACTAGAAAGTAATTTTTCATGCTAGAAGGCTAATTTATTATATTTCAATGAAAAGCTCATTTAAAATCTTTTAGGATTTAGAAGGGATACTATTAAGGCATTGGAAAACATGAAAGTGAAAACATTGTTAATATTTCACCAGTAAATTCTATCTTAGTTAACTGTGATATTATAGAAGGTTCTTATTTAAATGGACATCAAAAACCAATTTTGTATAGTTTCTTTCCGATGTTCCTCCCGGTAAAATAAATGAAGCCTACTACAGTAGTATATCTACCGATAACAATTCCAACTGTTAGATTTATTCATATTTGGCTTACTGATCAATATCACAAACCGTTAAATCTTCGAGGAGAAGAAATAACTATTCGATTACATTTAAAATCAACATAAACTTTTTTTTTTCTCTATGATAAATGGAGTATAATTTAAATTGGAAGGAATCTTCAGAAATAGATGATTCAATTAAAAGATTTGAATATCAAGAATATGAACCTTATACAGGAGTTGATTTAAATACACCTATCATATAAGAATATCAGTTCAAAAATCAGGATGAATTTTACTACCTTCTAGAAGTTTTATTTATATCGAAGGATCTTTAAAAAAAGAAGATAGATCAACATTTGAAAAGATCAACCCGAAACTGGAACTGGAGCAGGAAAAGAATATATATAAATTAAATAAATAACGGATCATGTATTTATTTTCAAGAATTGAATATCAACTTGGAAATAAAAGTATGGAAGAATCCAAATCCTGGACAAGCATCAACTATGAAAGGACTTTTAACCTATCCTCTCAATTATTTGAAGGTATGAATTTTATGTGGGCACCTGATAAATGTGATAAATTATTCCAAAAAATTAATAATTCTGAATATATGGAAGAGACACAATTACTTATTTAAGAACTCATCCGGGGAATTTTAGTGTAGCTATTCATTCAAGTCATATATTGTACTAGAAAATATAATAAATATTTTGAAATAAAACATCAGCTTACATTAAGGAAGAAAAGAAGATGGATATAACAGACTGTAATCGTCAGATAAAAACGATGATGGTACTTATAAAGTTCCTGATGGAAAAATTATTTTATCGAGAAAGTAATGGGAGATAACACACGTAACATTACAGATGAATATTCAATAAAACTGTATAAAGAATTCCAAAATAAAAGTTACTTTAAAATTACTTTATATTTACCTATAGACAGTGTGAATCTATAGAAGTAAATCAAGGACAACAACAAATCGATTGGAGATTAAATGTTACAGCCGGATCTGAGAAACCCCTCGATTTATAATTTTAGCTTTTCAAGAACAAATGGTGATAATCAAATTATGAATAGAGGTATATTTAATCATTGTAATATAACTAGCGCTTTTGTTCAGTTAAATAAGCGAAAGATATCCAGAAATGGATCTTCGACTTGATTTTAATGAGAATTATTATACAACCGCTTATAAAATGCTATCAGATTATTCTAATTATATACTTAATAAAAGAAATCTTGTCGAAAATTTTTAATAGAATATCAAAATTTGTATCCATTGCTATAGTATTTGATGTAGGTAGACAACTGCAAAAATAAAAATTCAGTCAGAAATTAGAATAAGCAGCAACTTTTTAGAAAAAATATATAAAACCTACAAAAGGCCTTATGCATTAGTTTATCAAGTCGACTTGTGCAACTACAAGTCATGGAAATCAAAAAGAATATCACTTATAGATTTTTTTCTCATTAAATAAAAGAGTATTAAGTAATCATTGTAGAAAAATAACAAATACTGAAAAATGTTCAAAAGGTTATGACAAATAAAAGTGATGCTTTCGAGGTACATGCTCAGAATGTGGAGAGTAAAAACTCAATTTACTTCTAATAAAATATAAAAATTATAAAAAAAACATATATATAAAGATTTGACCATCGCCTTGAGGCGATGGTCAAAAATGAGTTACGTTTAAAATATATATTATATATATATATATATAATGTTTTTGTGCAGGTCCTTGAGGACCCGCACCAACTTTTAAAAAAATTATTAATTATATATTAAATTTTAATATATAATTATTTTAAAATTTTTTTTTTATATATTCATAAACTATTTCCATCTTTAAATAAATGTCCTGACAACGATATGAAAGTATCTCTTACAACCCAAATCAGGTAAAGACGTTAACAACGCAGTAATAATAAAAAAATCTTCATATCATTTAGAATTAATCCGAAGGAAAAAGGAAATTCTCTTTTTATAAAGCTGACTCAAAAGCTAAATTTTTAAAAGGTATACCATTTAATTTAAATAAGCATATCACAAGTAACAGCCTTGGCAAAAACACGAGGATTTTTAATAACCACTTCCAACATATTCACTGCAAGTGCAAAATCAGTTCTCTGCTGGTGGAGCTAGGTGCTATTGGCTAAAACTGTAAATGGATATAAAAAAACGGCCACAAAAGCAATTAGAAGACGATAAAGAAAGCCATAACCTTCGAATCGAGGAGAAGAATACCAAAAGTGAAGTCTTTTTTAAAACCATACCCTCGTCAAAAAACTGGCGAGGGTTTAGTCTTTTACAACCATAACAAAAGTGAATATTCCGATTGAAGCGTTGAGTCAATTGATCTTATGAATACGGTAATGACTAAAATTCCAAACTTTAGAGGAATTTAAATGAGAGATGCTCTTCCAAAAAAATCTAATAAAAAGGAATGTGGAATCTTGAATTTGGATTCAATTAAAAAGGTTCAGGACTCATGGACGTGTTGGTTATAAGAATTGTAACTAACTTTCTATTATTTCGATTCAATTCGTTGTTCAACTCTCGACGAATGAAAACTTATGATACAATGCGATATTGTCACTATTCAACGTCATCAAATACAAAAATTGAATGAAGTTATTTGCGTCAGTTTGAGTTTAATTCGTTCTTCTTCGGAGTAACCGTCATTGAAATTAAAGTTTTCACTCAAATTCACAAGAATTTTTTCTTCAAAATAAATGAGTGGTTTAATAACTTTGTGACGACCTCTAACAAGAAAGTGGACGACCAGGACCGCGAGGTCTCGAGGCCTCCAGACCTCCAGGACTGTCAGGAATGGGATTTAAATATTTAGGAGGAAGGTAATTTTGATATTGAAAATAAAAGGCTGGCAAATGCGGCTAATCCTCGAGAAGAAAACGATGTTTACTACACCAAATTTATACAGATAATTAGTAAAAGAAACAAGAAAGTAAGGTTGATAATGTTGAAACAGACAGGAATTATGAATAAATCAATAACTGAATTACAATTCTGAAGGTGATCATATTAAAAAATTTGTTGAAGAAATAAAATTCGATTCAAATAAAATAATAACGTTCTGTTAAAAGATAGTTTTGAAAATGCTTTAAAAAACGATTAATAAACAGATTAAAAATAATAAAAAAATAAATACATTTTATAAAAAGAAACATGGCTTACATGAAACCATAATTTTTCAAACAAATTCAAAATTAGAATTGGGGAGTTCCATTCGTATCGGCATGAAAGAGGTGCTTTGAGAAAACTGGTTATGTTATGCCTTATGAAGGATTCATTGATACAGTTATATTGACCTCGCAAGATATAAATCAACATATATCAGTAAATTGTTAATTAACGGAACATGAATATCCTAGCTTTAAGACCAATCTCAAGATGAATGTCTTTACCAAAATCAGGTTAATGATCTTCGTCGTGAAGGAGATGTTTAATTACAGATTCAATCAAGCGTTGATACTAATAATGTAAAAATGCATGTTGTTCAAGTTTTTGTAGGGTATAACTTTATTAATAAAAATATTATGTTAGGAGATGAACCTCTTAAGACGGTTGAGTTTAATGAGATTGAGAATAAAAATGATACAAATATTTATGAACTTGCTTCTTCAGCAAAAATTAATAACGATATTGAAGAAAAAAAATAAAGAGATGAAAAATATTATTATAAGCGATGACTTTGGAAATGTAGTATATAGTTCTGAAAATACTGATCCTGAAATAAAAAGAAACTATGGAGATAATTTTCCATACAATATAAAACTTTTTTTCTCATAATCAATGATGTTAACAAACAGAGCTATTTAAAAATTTTGAACTATTCAACTGGTTACGTGAACACTACCAAACTATCTGATTAAATAAAGATGTGATTTATAACATTATTGAACTTAGAAAAATTAATACAAAATTATGGTCCGCAATGTTTGCAATTCTACGTGTGGGAGAGGATGAAGTTAACGTAATGTTATTTTATCCAAAGACGATATGTAATGTATTGAATGATGAGCGAAATTAAATTTTCAATGAAGGTAATTGTCAAATGCAATATATTGGTGGTGATTTTCATCAAATTAATTTTTCATAAACTTTTTTTTCTCTATAATAAATGAACGCTTTACAAAATCAACTCTCAAAAATTAATGGAATAAATACTAAAAAATAAAAAACTCATAGATCAAAAAATCTTTACTAGTAAAGATATTAAAGAATTTAAAGTCATTTTAGATAGATTAGTTGGGTACATAAACTTGTTAAACATTTTAGATAACAATAAACCTCCTGTACAAATAACATTTGATTCCTGAAGAAGAAGAAGAAGAATAATAAAAATATCAAGTTCCACAAAATAAAGTTATTTATAAAACAAAATGTTATTTTATGGAAAAAACTATTGAAGCTGATTACGATTCAGACTAATTAAATAAAAGGAAAATTATTATATTTAAAATTTTTAAATATAATACTCATATCCTTTTTAAACATGTTACTTGATCCACTCCCATTTGTTAATCTCACATATTTTCTTCCACATTTTATTGTATTCATTTAATGTAATTTCTGTTTGAAACTTTATAAAAATCAGATATATTACCTTTGACACCACCTAACTGTAGCAATTTAAAACAATTTATAATGAACATTTAAGAATAAAATCAAATGAATTTTTACTTTCTGATATGCTTCTTCAAATTCATAATTGAGATTAATATTTTCATGATAATTCTAGTCTCACAAACTAATTTTAATCAAATAACTTTCTTACATATATTCTTGATGAAATATTTCAATAGTTTATTATAATGATTTTGCGTTTTTGCATTCATTGCATTCTTTAACAGAAAATCCCATTCCATTCAGTTCCATGAGAGTAAAATTAAAGATCCTTCGACTCTCTATAAAACTTTCCTTATAAAATTTTATGTAACTAGTAGGCAAACTGCTCAGAGACCAAAGCGACGGAACCCCTTCGATCGAAATGAGGAGGTAGGCCTCGTAACAAAGTTAAAAAGGTATAGATCACATCTTCGTTGAGGTGGGGGCCGCAGCGGCCTCCACCTCTTTTTAAATATCTTTCCAACTTCACTTCCGTAAACAAACCTTTACAAGTAGTATGTAAAACGGGGAGCGAAGCGTCTTCCGGAACATCTCCGAGTGAACTGAGGGGGTGGCGCTGTACCCCGTTTTACAACTACTTTTATATATATAATATATATATATATAATATATATATATTATTAATAATATTATATATATATATATATAATATACTATATATATATATAAATATATAATATATAGTATATTTATACATATAGATATAAAAGATTGCTAGCAATCTAAACAGAAGCTCAGATCATCTTGAAATTTAGTCACTAATATAAAACATGTTGTTAGAGACCTCGCCTTAGTGGATAATTATAATTACTCGTACTGAACAAACAAACTGACCATTGCATGATGGTACTGGTTATATTTATGTTAATTGCAAATGGCCAGTGCTAATGCAGTCCCCGAGTATTGTCGGCACCTGTATTAATCATATGAATGAAGCTTCCGCATCTGCCGTAGAACCAACTGTTGAAAATCGTTGTTTAGATATTGGAAATACATTACTCAAATAGAACTACTGACAATCTAAAATTTGATGTAACAGTTTTTGAATCGGGTGATTCTACTGTCTACAATTAATCTGTGTTAAAGTCCAGTATATCACAAGCCTTAAGAGAAAGAATAAAAAGTACTCTTCAAAAAAAATAAACAGATTTAGCAGTTACATTCTTCTTGTTATTTAGGCCTTGCGTCAAAAGAGGGTTTTTGGGTTCATTTATTATCAGACCAATCTTAAAATATAAAGACTTCCACTTACATGCAAGGGACCATGTTAGTAGTATAGGGAGTAAACTGGCATTCGTGCTGATCAGGCTCGGCCCGAGTTGAGCCTCAGATCCGAATGTCAATACATGCATATATTTTAATACTCAGGTACGTTCATGGGTGTTTTTTTTAGCATTTTTCTTATATTTCAAGCACTTTTTAGCATTTTTCTTATATTTCAAGCACTTTTTTAGCATTTTTCTTATATTTCAATCACTTTTTAGCTTTTTCTTATATTTAGGCTTATTTTTAGCCTTTTATGTATATTTCTAATGACTTGACATTCGTGCTGATCAGGCTCGGCCCGAGTTGAGCCTTAGATCCGAATGTCAATACAGCCATTTTTTTAATACTCACGTACGTTCATGGGTGTTTTTTAGGATGAAGGGTGACATCTTTTGTCATCCCCGTTAATAACTCACGTACCTTCCTGGGGTGATTTTTTATATTTGACGTTTTGAAAGAGGGGGTTCACCCCTATGGGGTGATGGGTCCCCCTTTTTTTTCACATATGTTCGTTATCTTTAGTACCGTTATTACTTCACGTTCTTTCATGAGCTTTTTTAAGGTAACAACCTTGTGGTTTTTTCGTTACATTAGAATTTGCTTTCCGCCATTTTGTTTACATTTCATATAGCATTGCGTCTTGTTAATCATCGTCATAATTTATTTTCAATCGTCATTCTTTTGAATGACAAATCCTTCATCGTCGCCATCGTCAATGGGAGAGTCGCGTTAATCGTTTTAACAAATCCGTCGCCTCCATCGTCTGGTGGAGTCGCGTTAATCGTCGCAGTCATCGTCATTGTCGCGTTTTTCCGCAAGACCGAACGCCCCGCAATCGTCGCAAGGTTGATTCGCAATCGTCGCAAAGGACCACAAAGAACCAAGCTAAGAATCAGAATAGCATGCACCATTATGTCATAACATACTTGGAGTATATAAAACACTTTTTTGTTTTACTGCTTTACTGCTTTACTGCTTTACTGCTTTACTGCTTTACTGCTTTACTACAGTAAAAACATATACTTTACAGACCTTAAAACAGTAAAACAGTAAATCATTAGCGCAATTACTTAGCAACAGTGTGAATAATAAGCTTCACTGCTTTACTGCTTTACTAATTTCTTTTTTTGTGTTTTTTTTTTTTTTTTTTTTTACATTCTCTACAAAGTATCGATTAATCGTTTAATCGATTAATTGTTGATTCGATATATCGTTGATCGATTAATCGTTGAATCGATATATCTTTTAATCGATTAATCGTTGAATCGTTATATCGTTTCAATTGAGGCCTTAAGATGTAAGGCTAAGTGGATATTGTGGTCATGAAGCCATAATCCTAATAACATCAAAGACGTTCCTCATGATGTGAGTAAGTATGTATGTATGTGGATGGGATTGTATGTGTATACCTGTAAACTGCATAGACATATACATACTTGCAAATATACTTACATACTTACTTACATAACACTTACATACATATGCCATGTGATCGCTTACGTAAGTAAATGTAAGTATATACATAATTAGGTAGAGTTTTGGTGTGTAGTGATAAGCAGATTGGGAGTTTATTCATATCTCCTGATGATAATATCTTATGCTTAGATCCGAATGATACTATCTATTGTAGGTTTTCCTTTATTGTAAGTGTTAGACATGTTAGGTTGTGTTTAATTTCAGATAGACTTTAGTAAATATTACTATGTCAATGTAAAATTAACTGAATTATTAGAGAAATGATAAGTTCCGTAGGATATTACTGTGTTAACTGATGATGATGATGATGATGTATTAGAAACATATGTTTAGGGTAAGTTTTTGCTGAGTAATGATAGGTTTGCTTCGAAAATTTTGTTATGTATAAGCCCGTTTGTAGTTGAAAGTGATGCTATTTCATCTATTAGATTGTATGCTGTAATTAGCATGATCTAATAGATACCTAACGGCATTTTTTATATGGAAAGAACATCCATTCAGATGTCATGTTATGTCAGTTCCAGGTATAAAACACAATTTCACTTTTGAATAAACACTGTCAATCGCCAAGTATTTCGAAATTTTAAATCTCTGCCTAACGAATATTTTCCAACTCGATAATTATTCCTCTATGTATGTATTTATTATAAATATGTTGTATTATGTGCGATCGGTAATTAATAACTTATTTAAAGTAATTAAATACATTTCCATATAAATAATAATAAAGATTATATGAAACATACTGATGCATTAAAAAGTAGTTTTGTATTTTTACATATGTGTACCTGACATGTATTGCATGTATTCTGAAATTTATCAAGTCACTTCATGCATCGAAATAAAAATATACGTATATAATATAATATAGTCTATAATTATAATATATAATTAAATAATATATTATATATATATATATAATATATATATATATATATATATATATATATATATATATGTGTGTGTGTATGTGTGTGTGTGTGCGTGCGTGCGTGCGTGCATGTGTGAGTGTGTGAGTGTGTGTGTGTGTGCGTGTGTGTGCGTATGTGTGTGTGTGAGTATGTGTGTGTATGTGTGTGAGTATGTGTGTGTGTATGTGTATGTGTGTGTATGTGTATGTGTGTGTGTATGTGTGTGTGTGTGTGTTTATGTGTACGCATAGTATGCAACGAGAAGTATAATGCATAATGTTACAAAGGCAGATATTTATATCGTAAAATTATTTTCACTTGTAATGCTTAAAGTGGTAAAGTCTGATGAATGCCTTACATAATTGTTGTTGTTTAATGCACTGCAATGTTTATTAAATATCTACTCGTGGAGTATATGTTTAAGTGAAACATTGAATAATTACTTGTTGAAGAGACATATAATAGCTTGAGTAATAGTGTATGTCTGGTTACTTTCTATTACACCCATTACTACTATTGATATTATTGTTAATGATATTACTATTATAACTACGACCACCTGTACTACTACTATTGATATTGCCGTTAATGATATTACTATTATAACTGTTACTACTAATACTACTACTATTACTATTACTAAAGTCATAACTAATATACGTGTAAGAACCTGAAGTTTTCATTCTCAGCATCATTTCTTTGTTTAATGTTTAATGTGAAATACAATGTATATGTTTAATGCAAAGTTTTGGTATTGACTCCACACAGCGAAACACTGACTCATATATATATATATATATATATATATATATATATATATATATATATATATATATATATATATATATAATAATATATTTTTACATATGCTCTTACACATATTA
>JABUQX010104668.1:0-32500 GCA_015478945.1 Trachelipus rathkii | reverse complement strand
ATTAAACGTCATTAATTCCTAAGTATTTGTTCGAGTGGAAAAAAAGGTTCAGTTTTATTACGATTTGAAAATCATTTTCATTAAACTTATTTCTTATGACACATTTATAAATAATTGGAAATATGCATTAGAAGTATGTTGTGGTAAGAGAATGTCAAAGTTTCAACACTTTTTCACTCTTAATAACTCTTCATAATAAACACTTATGCTGCCTTCGCTGATTGGTTGATAATTTTGCCAATTATAATGCATTAAGAGAAACTCCATCAAATGAATATTTATTTATAGCTTTTATTTGTGTTGCATAAAGCATTCTCTGAGTCAATGTTCATCTTAGTAACAAATTTATTGGTTAATCTACTCTCGGGAGTCAGATAAATTTATGGTCATAAATTTATTTTTTGACGTCTTTGTTAAAAATCATAATGACATCACTAATAAATTCTCTCGAAAAAATTTAATATTTAAATAATAAAATTACATTCATTGTATTGCGTTAAATATTGTTTTCTTATGATCCAATTAGTTATGAGAATAATGTCAATATTATTGTATTAAATTATATGTTTTTTACGATTCAATAATATATCACAGTATTAAATAATTTTTTAATGGTTCACTAATACATCAGAGAATGATTTTTTTAATGATTTAATAATAATATATCAGACATGATTTTAATTTAACTAATATTAACTGGTCACGAAATATTAATTATGGGATGGAATCAGGAGTATTCTATACAAGTTTGCATAACACAAATGACACCCTGGGGGGATAGTGTGTTAATTGTCTGAGGTTCGATTCTCAAAGGAATAGAGAAAAAATGAATCTGTAAAATCTATATATTAGGATAATTCATAAGACTATATGGCAATCATGAATTTATTTAACTACATTTATATATGAGGGTTATGGAAGTAAATATTGGATCATAGATTAAACTCTATGATACAAATCAAAAATATTATTTTAATAAAATTAAATAATTATATATAATTATATATAATTATTATATATATATTTAATATTTATAATAATAGTTATTATTTATAATTTATATTATAAATATAATTAAATCACTATATATATAATTTATTACTAATTATATAACTATAATATTATAATATTGAATTTATATATTATAATATATATATAATATATACTAAATCATTACTAATTTATTACTATATATAACATTGAATAATTACTATGCTTATATTATAATAATAATAATATTTGATATAATTGTATATAATATTTAATAGTATACGTAATTTATATAAGAATATAATATATATTAAAGGTATATATATATATAATTTGATATATTAGGATGGATATATATAATTTAAACTCAGTTAGTAATTTAATAAGTAAGTTTGGGAAGCCAGTTATGAGGCGATTCACACCTTGAATATTCGAGAATTATCGGAAAGGAATAGAGGTTTATCTATTTATGAAATAAAAATAACTGTAAATAAATAAATAAATATTTAAATAATGAAATATATATAATTCTATATATAATTTTTTATTTAAATGGAGTTATTGAATATACATTATTATAATAATTCACAGTTATTATTGGAATAAATCGTAATTATATATATAGAGAGTGGAATGACTAAAAGTAGCTAAAACTCAATATAAACAATAATACATAATTTAATAAGCGATGCAATACATAATAATAATAATAATAATAATAATAATCGGTACGATAACTGACCTAATATATTGAATAGAGAATAACCTGATCACTTATCATTTACTAGTCGTAATATAGACGGCCTATATCATATCATTGTGTAGCGTATCAGATTCATAGGACGGCTAGTGGTTTGAATTAGCCTATATACGTACGAAGTTCGACCTTCCGAGGTCGACGTTGGTGAGTCTCTAGGTGACACGTACCGAGATATTTAAGGTCAGTATATAGTTATATTTGCGCGTACGCAGCTAGTATAGGCGCGCGCACCTCAACCACCACCCATCCGGAATTAATTTTCATTATTCTGGTATTCTTGTTCGAGAGCGTGTGTTGTCCGCGGCACTTTCTGATATGGTTTTATATCTTTGCGTTCTCCTTCAGTGGACCTTCCGCGTCTCACGTCACGGCGGCTGTTATTTTGCGAGTTCGCATCCGTCTCAGTATCTCCTTACGGGAAATCTATTTTGTGTACTGTTTTTAGGACTCGGCCTCCCTGAGCCATGACTCAAAGCTCGGTTCGCAAAACTGCCTCGCAGGGTTCGCCTCCGGTCCGCGAATTCCGGCTCCGCTCCAAGCTACCCCGCCCGCCCGGCACAAAATAGGCGTTAGCAACACACTCGATAGAGTTATATCAACCGCACCGAAAAAAGCTGCGTAGAAGTCCCGCGATCCGACTCAATCCTCTTGGACTTTTCTTATTGATTCTTTTATTATATATCTGAGTATTCATTTTCATTTTTATTATTACTATTCTCTCCATTTTTGATTACTTTTATATTTTCTTTTTATCTCCTTTTCATCTTAATTATTTATTTATTTTATTATACTATTTAATTAATTATTTATATTTATTTCCACGGTCTTTTCTTCGCATCTCGGTTCACGAAGTTCAATATACATTACAATCGGGTTAACTAGCGTTTCGTTATTAGTGAGTTCAATTTGTGGAGGGGGCTTAGATGGGGAGGCTCACGTCGTCGTAGACGGAGAGTTACGTTCTCCGCCGCTGGGTATCCGAAGAGGGGGACCCCACCAGACGAGCCCCTTAGAAATCGAAACGTGGTTCGTCAATTCGAGGCACTGAAAAAGAATTGCTAAGGAGATCAGGAGTTGAAAATTATCTAGAAGAGGACTTGAGCTATGTGTAATCGATGATGTCGTTTCTTGGCGTCCCGGCAGCGCGATGCGGAGACAACGTGCGGTGCCTGACTGTGTAAGTAACACGATATAACACCATGTTGGTGTCGGATTTCATAATTGCATCTCTTCTATATAGGGTTATCGAGTGTCGGTAGACGTTAGCGATGAATGGTTATTAAGTTCCCGTGTGGGTGTCTAGACCCCCATTAAGCGGTTCGAACTGAAGAGAAAGAGGCACAGAGTGGCAAAAGAGAGGTGACGCAGGACATGAGAGGATGAAAGAATGAATTAGGATAGAGGGGAAAGAATGAAGAAGGCAGTTGACTCAGAGGAGTAGGAGGCTGACAGTCTGCACCGGCAGCGCTCCGGTGCGGTTGCCGCAGTTATTCAATTTAGTGTAATGGATACAATAGTTTGGTGTCCTTATATTGTTTTTCGAGTCTGTGACTTCGAAAATAAACGGTTTCAGAACCATCAAGAAATAAAATGTTCTTATTCTTTTTATGTTTATAACTTACAAATTTCAGGTTTTTGAATGCACTAAAGCAGCTATATCATAAATCACATCGCCGAACGCATGCCAGCCTGCATCAACCGGTCCCTCCTGACCAGATTTCGTGATGCTGATTGGATCGTATGTGATTAAGGTCACATCTTTGACGTCATCATTTTATGGGATAACCTATCTGAAACTCGAAGTTCTTTAATGACAAAAATCAAGCCAATTATGTTGACGTAAGAAAGTTTTCGATTATAAAGCATACTTAGTTATTCACTCTGCTAGTGGAATCATATAATCCCAAGACAAACTTAGCAGCATCTTAAACAGGAAATAAACGGTGTGTTAACGTTAACAAAGTTCCACCACTTAACGACGGGAAGTAACTCAACTATACGCAACACAAGACTGTAACTACTTACACTTTCTAACATTTCGCTGTTATTTTACATTAAGACTGGTAATATTTAAACGAAAATTATACCACTACAAGTGTGTGATATATCATACGAAATGGTATCTCTAGAGTAAGCAAAGCTTTTCACACTTTAATAAACGCTAACATCGCCTCATCTGGAGAACCTATGATAAAACCACACGAGAACCCCAACACACCCCCTTAACACAGGAGATACAGCACGTCACCCATTAGCAAAGTTCCGCACATTAATCACCAGTAAACGGTATACCAGATTCCATCCAAAAACGTAACTTATTCACACTTTGTCAGGTGTGTCTAACAGAACAATGTTAATTTTACATTAACATGGTAGTATTTAACAAAACAATTTACTATAACACATTGTGTAATTATCATACCAGACCATCGAAAGTATGCTAACGTAAAACAGCAGTACGAATAAACAGCATCACTCATCATGTTCTGTCAATAAACTCGAACATAAGCAGGAACGTAAACAACGTTTCATCATTTTATAACATACTAATTTTCACTTGAAAAGAGTGTTTGTAAATACATAAAAAACATATAAATACTAAAAATATAAGTTATTTTAATATAATCTAATTCATCTAACAGAGAACATAGGATCTCCAGTCTGCGGACTAGTTCTATATATCATCTTAAACGATTCAACTCCCATTTAAACAGGATGTAGTATAAATGCCTTCAAGCAACACTAAACATTTTCGGCATACTTTTTGTTCAGGCAGCAACTCATTCTCTCATAAAGAGAGAAGTAAACTTATCCGTGTTGCTAGTTATTAACATACGGAATGCCTTACGATAATACTGTTATACGGGAACCATGTTTCGGTGTAAATATTCATAGTTCACCAGCGTGCTATATGTATTATGTTATCAAGTATGTCAACATCGTTAAGGAGCGATGTTAATTCGCTTACGAGTCGGGTAAATGATGTATATTTTAGATGTTCGACTGTGAAACCTATACACGTAGGCATGAAAGTCACACAATCGATGGGTTTCAATAGTTGCGTAAATCAAAAGGGTTTCTAATATTCGTCAACACGACGAGAGGCATCAACGTCTATTTATTATGACTCTCTACACTGTTCACCCTCTGAATATGATATTCTACTACTGTCGACCACTGGACTAACATAGCCTTATCCCTTAGGCCATGCAGCGCGCGGAATGTCGCTAATCTGATGAAAGTCATAGGCACTACACGAATAAAGGTCATTCTTTGACTCTCTGGCAGGAATACAAGCAATGTATCGCGGTATCCGCATCAGGTGAACGATAATTTATTGACACATGACGTTGGGGAATACGAAGCTCCTCTGAAGATATCAAAACATACGCTGGACGATGCCGGGGAGATGTCTGTACCATCAGCGAAATACTCTGGAGAATCGTATGGTAAACAATTATAGGATGAGAAATTCTTAATCTTTTCAACCAAGATCTAGGAAAGAATAGTAAACAAAGGTGAATACAAACGGCACGAAGAACCAGTGATACGAGTTCAAAAGGGGGTTTTAGGTATTTGTTAGCAACGACAGAAAGTCGCACAACACAACAAATATAACAACAAGCAAAACCAAAACAGAGAGAAAGTCAACAACAACAAAACACAACAACACAACAACAAAACAATAGAATATTAAAGTATAGAGTTCTTATCTCGACAACCAGCAATATATGCTAGACGTAACATTGGTTTCACATTATAAAGCTAAACAATAGCATTCGCCAAACTAAGATAATATAAAAGGCACAATGACTAACATGCACCTAACACACATTCCCTTCACATGCGTAGAGGTACAGACTAACATTAACAAGGTTCAGTACTTAATAGGCGGTATAAGTACTAAGCACAAGCATACAAGATCGTAAACCTATTCACGCGGTGGCGTTTTTCATAGCATTGAAGTCTTTAACATAGGTCAATGTTAATTTGTACATTAAACAACTGATTTAGGTAGCATTTAGAGTATCATTTCAGTCCTACCACAAGGAGGTCTTTTAAATATTTCAATGGCACTAATTGCTAACATAAAAAGGTTTTCATATTATAGCTAACTATAGCATCGCAATAACTAAGAAATATGTACAACTGGAACAAACTAACACAACTTAGCAGAATAAAGTGTTAACATTAACAACGCCCACACTTAACACCTGTAAGTAACTAACATTGCATACAAACGTAACCTATTCATACTGTTTTCCAAGCATATCTCTAAATAATGTAACGTTAATTTACATTCCATTTCTGATGATTGCAACCGATTTATCATAATCTTTTACCGAAATATCATACAACTCACGATTAATTTGTAAACATAACAAGTTTATCCAACATAACAAAAGATAAGTTCTTAATATACTAACATCGAATTATAATGCTTAACAAACAAGCTTTGCGTCATAAAGACCTACCATACTATAAACTAGCAATAAGATATAAAGTACAACAGGCAACTTAAACATAGCCTCGTGTATGAATAGATCAGCTAACATCCTGCAAATTCCCTACTTATCAAAGGTAAGTAGCTGATGAGACAGAATAACGTTGTTATAATCCACCTTTCTCACATACTCCGCAACAAGGTAAAGCCGCATCATCTAACCAAATCCTTAACAAGTGACCAATCTATCAAAGATCCCAACATCTGGAACTATGAATTAACACCACTTCATCAAAGTGTCACTCGTTTTGAGTATAACATCAAGTGACCTATGAATCAT
The DNA here is from genome assembly GCA_015478945.1 of Trachelipus rathkii. Taxonomy (NCBI): domain Eukaryota; kingdom Metazoa; phylum Arthropoda; class Malacostraca; order Isopoda; family Trachelipodidae; genus Trachelipus; species Trachelipus rathkii. The sequence continues at coordinate 25,966 of JABUQX010104668.1, read as the reverse complement.
AGACATTAGCCAAATTCTAGGGAAACCTAACATTACCCCTCAGCAAAACTTAACCTAGGCTCACCTTTCTAACAACATATCGTCAGTTAACACAGTAATCTCTTACAAAACTCATCAATTTCTCTAACAAATGCAGTGTTATTTTCACATTGTCATAGTAATATTTAACAGAACGTACCTACTTCCGAATAAACAGTTTTCATTAACTAAGAGTATATCAAACCGTCCATCCCTGCAGTCCCCTCCCGTCCCACCGCCTGTGATCATTGAACTATTGATTCAAGTATATTTCAAGGATCATTTTGGACAAACATAACATAAAAATAAGTTCTTTTAATATACTAACAACGAATATCTGCTTAACGAACAAAGTTTTTAGCATCATAAAAGCCTAACAATATAAGCGCGACTAGGCAATATAATGTACAGAATGCAAACCTACATAACTCACGATGAATAATCAACTAACATCCTGAAAATTCCCTACTGATCAGGTAAACTAGCTAACGGTCGTACAATAATCGATATGTTCCCACTTTTTTGAGCATATTATATCAACAACAGGTAAAAGCCTTATTATCTAACAAAATCCTTAACAAAGTGACCAATCTATCAAAAATGCCAGCATCTTGAGAGAAAATTGACCATAACTTCATCAAAATTAGACTAGCCGTTGTTTACCTATAATAAACGTAGACATTCAGCAGCAAAAAAAAAGAGAAAAAAAAAGTTAGCAAACTTCACATTTCACAGCAAAACTTAACCTAGGTCACGTTTTTGCTATAACACATCAATCGTAGTTCTAACAACAGTAATATTTAACACAAACTCATCATTTCTCTAACAAATCAGTGTTAATTTCCACATTGTCATAGTAATATTAACATAACGGTACCTAATTACGAATAAACAGTTTTTCATTTTTTCAAGAGTATCTAAGCAACACATTACCTTCCGAGAGAAACCCAGGGGATGCGCCCCTTGAAAGGGTGTGAATCCTGCGAGGGGACACCCCGAAGGGGTGTAAGTGGGCTTTTGGCCTCACCGAAGTGGGGGTAAGGCCTCAGCCCTCGGGCTGAGGCCCAAAGCCCGCTTACACTTTTCCGCTTCTTCGACGTAATAATAAAATAATAATACTGTGTATGTGTGTGTGCTGTGTGTGTGTGCGCGCGCGGCTCATCGCGCAACTGACGTAATCTCGGCCTGCGCCGAGATTAAGTAATCAGCTCGATCTAACTCTCGTTAGGCTTAAACTACTCGCTCAGATAGCCAAACATCAAGGGCGTAAGCGCACATATCGGCGTCCACTTGGGGGGACCCCCTTCTATATGCATCCTACCGACTTGAAATTTACACGGATTGTTCCTTTGCATATATACAGTATTTGCAGTATTAAAGCAAATATTTCTATTCCTTCATAATCGAAAAGGGTGGCAGCGGTCAGATATTCCCCAACTACTTATATATATATATATTTATATATAGTATATATAATTATATAATAATATATATATTATATATGATATATATAATATATATATATATATATATTTATTATATATATATATAATTTTTATATAATATAATATATTATAATATATATATATATAGTATAATATATATAATATTATTATATTTATATATATTTATATTATATATATATATAATATAAGTTATTATATTATATGATATATATATACTATATAAATATATATAGTGTTAGAACAGGGCCTAAAACAGCGTGAATTAAAATTGCAGCAATAAATTTAATTTATTATTATTATTATTATTTTAATTATATATTATTTTATTATTATTATTATTTTTATTATTATTACTTATTATTTTATTATTATTATTATTATTATTATTATGTATTATTATTATGATATTATTAATTATTATTTTATTGAGTAAATCATCATTTGATTGAAGTTAAACAAAGAGTTAATGTTCTTTCTTTGGTTATAGTAATGCAATAAGACAATTGAATAATTACCTTTGTAGAAATTTAATCCTCTGATTACCTTACAGGTTTATCTTATAATAAGACTTATTTTCAATCGTTAATTTTCTGTAGGCAAATTTATAATAAATACTAATAATGTAAATATTTTGCAATATATGGACTCTATTAGCTTTTCAATTTGAAAACCGCGTATTTTTTAAAGTATTTAGAAGAGATTCATTACCTATTGATTCGGCAACAGGACCACTCTGGCGTGCTAATTATATTACAAACGATGAAAGTGTAAAGGAAAGAAGCACCTTCACAAGCAATATAGTGTTTACTTTTCATCATTCAGTAATTGATGGAAATTCTGCGATTAATATCTATAAAAGCTTCTTAATAGCTTTAAATGACGTGATCGGTAAAAATGTACAAAAACATTATGATTTTGGACAATTCAATGATGGACATGAATCAGACGAGTTATTTGATCGAAGAATGGAATATCTGAAGAATAACCCTGAATATTTTGCTGAAATAAAAGCATTTAAGAACAAATTTGAAAAAGTAAAATTTCTGTTAACTGAATATTTTCCTATTCCAAAAGATGAAGAAAAGAAAAGTAAATTTATTCACGGGGAAATTGACAAAGAGACAACTTCAAAATTAATGAAAATATTCAAATCAAAAGGGATAACTTTCCATGCAGGAATTTCTTCCGTTTTCAATTGGACATTAATGGATATGTTGGTTGAAAGAGGATTGACTGAAAAAGAAATAGAGTTGCCGACAAGACACGCTTTAGATTTAAGGAAATATTGGAAAAGGGCTTCTTCTTCGCCACAATTGGGATCACACGCAATACTTGTTAGAATATTATCCAAAACAGATAGAAATGTTGGTGAAAATTTCTGGGAGTATGCCAGACAGTTTAGTATGGATTTAAAGAGTACCGTTAAAGATCTGCGAGGAATTGATTACAACATTTTACATTATTTTACATCTGCTTCAGGAGAAATCCGAAAAGACTTTTCAAAACTACTTAACATTAAACCTAACCCTCCTTCTCTTCCTGAAGTATATTACGGAACAAGCAACATGGGTAACATCTCATTTATTTCAGAGAATAAATTAGAACACCTCAAAATAAAATCTCTTTCAGGAGGCTCATCAGTCCACAGCAGGAACAAGATAATGGTTCTTTTCTTCCAAACATTAGAAGGAAGATTCATTTATTGCCTGGCCTATTCTGCACACTTAGTCACTGATGAGATTGCCAACTTATGTGTTCATAAAATAAGGAGCAAATTAATTACTATAAGTAACTCACAAGTAAAAAGGATACTGATATATATATATATATATATATATATATATATATATAATATATTAATCTATATATATATATATATATATAATATATATATATTATATATATATATATATATTACTATATATATAATATATATCCCTTGTGTTAGTTGAATTTTTGTTGTTTTTAACACCCCCTCCTTGAATAGGCATGTTGCCCGTGAGCGGTGGTGATAAACCATAAAAGTATATATAATATATATATATATTATATATATATTTATATATTATATATATATAATAGATATATATATATAATATATAGTATATATATATACTATTATATATATATATATTATATATATATATTATAGTATATTATATATAATTGGTAAATATATAATATATTATATTAAATATATATATATATATATTAATATATATATATATATATATATATATATTATATTATATATATTATATATATATTAATATATATATATAGTATATATATATATTATATATTAGTATATATATATATCGTTGATTTTCTTTGATAGTGGCATAAAATTTCAGAAGGCAGACTTTAAATACTTATAATTTTGAAATGCTAAATGTAGACTTTATTAAGTATTATTATTATTAATTATTAATTATATTTTATATAGTAATTAATAATAATAATTAATAAGGTATTTATTTAGCATTTTCTAAAAGGTCTCTCTCTCTCTCTCTCTCTCTCTCTTCTCTCTTCTCTCTCTCTCCTCTCTTTTTTTTCTCTATCTTTTTTTTTTTTTTTTTTTTTTCTTCTCTCTCTCTCTCTCTCTCTCTCTCTCTCTCTCTCTCTCTCTCTCTCTCTCTCTCTCTCTCTCTCTATCCGCCAAGACTTCACCTCCAGCTTACTTTGGAGCAGGGTTTTCGTTTCCATGAATTTCTGCTCTCTGAGATGAGAGGAAACCCTTGTTCTGTTTCCTCTTAGTGTCTCTATCCTCAATTTTTATCCAAAAGCATTTTTTGTTCATATGTGAGCAGCGACCGACCGTCCTCGTGTTGATATTTAATTTGATGAGTCGTCCGAATTTTGCACCTCTTCGTTTACGGTCTCTTGCCAATTTACAATTAAATTCATCCGATCTGTTTTTTTAACTTCTAAATCTATCACTAAGTCATCGTTATTAAAAGAGAGAGAGAGAGAGAGAGAGAGGAGAGAGAGAGAGAGAGAGAGAGAGAGAGAGAGAGAGAGAGAGAGAGAGAGAGAGATGTTTCAATGACCATTTTGGTTCCTAATCATACACCCTTTCTGGTATTTTACAAATAAATTCCACTATTTTTGCTTCTTCCTCTTTAACTTTTCTGGTATTTTTAGACTGCACAAGTTCCGTTTAACTTTCTGTTAAAGATGAACTTCTCGTTCAAACATTTGCCTCTAATTCCACCTTAGATCACTCCGGCACTATTCCTCTCCTCTCTCTCCTCCCCTTCCTCTCCTCTCCTCTCCTCTCCTCTCCTTCCTCTCCTTCTCCTCTCCTCTCCTCTCCCTCTCCTCTCCTCTCCTCTCCTCTCCTCCAACTCACTTATGCGTAACTTGTAATTTCATCTAAAGATGGTATTTCTGTTCTTTCTGACGCTTAACACTAATGATGGTGTTCCTCATGTGATTCTCAAAATTTGTGCAACCGAGTACTCCCACCCTCCCCCTCCCCAACTCCCCCTCCCACTGCCTGGTAAAGCTATTTCGCTTTTGACTTTTCACTTCGAAATTACATTCCTGCTGGAAGACACTGCTCTCATCGAGCCTTTGCAGAAAAAACGAGGAATCTCCTTAATTCTCTAAGAATCATCATATCTTTAAAAAGTTTAGAAAGTTTAGAAAGTTTTCGACTCTACCCTTAACAGGAAGATGTGAAAATATCTTAAATTTTCTAATCCTATCTCAGTTCTCCAGTATGTCTCTAGTTGAGAACCCTCTGATGGTGATCTTCTTCTTCACTTTCCTTTGGTTTTTCCTCTTTGGCATTTCGGTGACTCTTTTTTATGTATCTAACCTTCTCTCTGTGGAATCTTCTCTGATTAACTTACTGGTCATTCTATAGCAGCTGCTGTAGACGGTCAGCGTTCATCCTTTGAAACTATTAGGAGAGGTGTAAATCAGGGTTCTATACCCAACTCATTTCATACTTTTCATTAAAGACCTTCCCTTTGTTACTTTACCAATTATCCACTCCTATGCCGACGACTCCACCCTTCATTACTCCTTTAATTAACTTATAGTATCAAGAGTGACCTTAGAGTAGCTAACCTCTGATTTGTGAGGAATATTTAACTGGGTCCGAGAAATCGTTATTGTCTTCAATACCTCAAAATGACAGAATTTCTCATCATTCTCTTCGACACAATCTTCCACACAACTACAACATCTTATTTGAAAACACACAACTCAAACTTTTGTCTTTTCATATTCTTCCTAATTTCATTTCTCGTGATCTTTTTTTTATGGGGGGGAGGGGGAAGATTCTAAATAAAGTTGGGTTTTAATTCAAAGAGTAATTGGCTTTGCACCGATTGTTATATATATATATATATATATATAAATATATATAAATACATATATGTACTATATATATACTATATATATATATATAATAATATATATATATATTTTTTAAAATAATATATTAATATATATAATATATAGATATAGTATATATATATGCATGATATTAATCATCTCAGGTGTAAATTGAAATATACAATACATGTGTGTGCCATACATGTCTGTGCACTTTTGTAAGGAGGCTGACTTCCATATCCTCATGCTACAACCCTATAACTTCGTGTTAAATAATTGCCGTTGTCGAGCGTCATTTAACTACAGCTGTCATACAACTTTAAAGAATAAAGATGTAAGCTTCTTAAACAGCCAAAGCTAGGAAGGAGCAGGAAGGAGCAGGGAGAGAGCCTCGATATCATGCTCAGGGCGGACGTGGGTTTGTCCCACGTCTGATCCTTTATAAAATTTCAACTAAAAAAATATTTACAAGACCATATATTTTTCAGCTAATGAGTTTTTGTTAATACAAATAAAATTCTTTGATAAACCTCGAGAAGAAAAGTGTGGTGTCACGAGAGGAGTGACACCACACACTCTCTTCCTCGTAGGTGTGTGCCACGAGAGTTCCTATGTAAATAATTCATATTCAGTGACTGCAAATTCTATATGTGTAATTGTGGTGTCCTTTTATTCAGTAAACTCAATGCATATTACATTACGATGCTATAATTGACCCATTGGCAAGCACTTATAAAATTTCCACTTTCAAATTACCGTGCAAATATAAACTATTGTGGCTAATTATTTTTATTACTCCAAGAAATCTTAATCTAATTGCATCGGAGTACCTCTGCAGCATTTTGGTGAATCCCCCCCCCCCCATCAGAGTGACGTTTAAAATGGAGGTTAATTGGTTAATTGATTGATTAAAAAGATAAAATTTAATTTTAATCTAATTTAATCTAATTTTACTTCATATGATAATTTTTAACAAGCAAACAAAAAGATTTCAAAAAGAATCATGAATTTCTTTATTTAGTAAAACATTTATACAAAAGATCAATTTTGATTAAATCATTAGATCAATATCGTGCAAATTTCTAATTTATAATTAATTAATAAATCAGAGAATTAAACTAAATTTAGAAAATATTAGAAGTTAGCCTTCAAATGTCTCAGAATTATCAGAGAAAAACATATTATTTTAAGCCAACTTTTGATTAATATATAATGTTTGATTTTGTTTTTATATTTTTAATATTAGTTTTAAGTTGGATTCACTCTTTTACTTTAATTATTATTATTTAAGTTATATGAACAAACAAAAATATATATATATGTATATAGTATATCTATATATATATATATAATAATAATATAACAGGTGGGGGCGGGTGCGGGGGGGGAAGGGGAGCAAAGGGGGTGCGGAGTTGCTCTTTGGGTGGGGGGCCGGTCTCGTGGTGGATAGAGGGGCGGGGATCCGGCGGCGGTCTCGTACGGTGAGGTGGGAGTGTGCGGCAGAGCCGGTCTGGCGGCGGGGGTGGGGGTGTGTGGCGCCACCCTATTTTTGCCCCCTTCCCTAAATCTTGGCGAAATAAAAAACTGACCCTTAGATGTTTGCGCAGACGACGTTTCTAAAACCGGTTAATTAGTTAGAAAACTAAAAAAGAAAATACATTCTATGCGATAGATATTGAAGGAAGTAATTACTAATTGACTAACATATTATAAAACATACATTTTTTTTATAGTTTGAATGTGTTTTCGTTTTTCATATTGGCTTGAAGTTACTTGCTGTGTGCTTTTTATTCAGCTAGCTTCTTCAGACAGTGATTCTCCGCCTGGAAACTCTGCAAGCATGATCGATTAGCATTTGGCGGCTTGATAAAGCTCTAAAATATAATATATATATTATATATATATATTTTATATATAGTACTATATATAATATATATATATTAGTATATATATATATATATATATATATATATATATACATATATATATTATATTATCATAATATAATTTAGTATATAATATATGATATATATAGATATAATATATATATAATATATATATATATATAATATATATATATATATATATATATATATATATTATATATATATATTGTATATATAATATATATATATATATATATATATATTATATATATATATATATATATATTATATATATATATATATATATATATATATATATATATAATATATAATATATTATATATATATATATATATATATATATATATATATATATATATATATATATATTATTATATATTATATATATATATATATATATATATATATATATATATATATATATTATATATATAATAATATATATATATATTATATATATATATATATATATATATATATATAATATATATATATATACTATATATATATATATATATATATATATTAAATTATATATATATATTATATATGATATAATATATATATAATATATATATATTATTATTAGCGCGTTTATCAGCCGCCAAATGCTATCGACATTGTGAGAGTTCCAGCGGAGAATACTGTCTGAAAGAAGCTAGCTGAATAAAAAGCACCACAGCAAGTTAACTTCAAGGCCATATGAAAACGAAAAAACACATAAAACTATAAAAAATGCTTATGTTTATAATATTGTTAGTAAGTTGTAATTTGACCCTTCAAATCTATCGAATGATGTATTCTTTTGTTTTGAGTTTTTCTACTAATTAAACCGTGAGAAAACGTCGTCTCGGCGCAAACATCAAGGTTCAGTTTTTTATTTCGCCAAGATTTAGAGGGGGGCAAGTGCCCCCCCCCTTGCACCCCCCCCCCCTGCACCCCCCTGCCTACGCCCAATATATATAATAATTATATATAGGATATATAGATAATATATATATAGTATTTTGTTTGTTTGTAAACTTAAATAATAATTTAAAGTTTAAGAGTGAATTTGCAACTTAAACTAATATTAAAGAAATATAAAAAGTGACTTTAAAAACTTATATTTATAAAAGTGAAAAGTAAAGGCTAAAACCGTATTTCTGATATTCTGAAAGACTGTGAAGCTAAACTTTAATATTTCTTAAATTTAATTATTTCTGGATTTATTAATTAAATTATAAATAGAATTTGACACGAATGATCTAAAATATATGCATTTGCTCCTCTTTTGATATAATGTTTTTCTTATAAAGAATTCATGATTTTTTTTGGAATCTTTTTGCTTGAGTATACAAAAATATTATTGAAGTAAAATTAGATTAAAATTAGATCTAAAATTAAATCTGATTAAATTAATCATCCAATTAAACCAATTAACCTCGCATTTAACGTTCACTCTGATTGGGGCGGGGGGGATTCACCAAAATTGGCTATACAGAACAGGCAACTAAGCGATGGCAATTTTTAAGTAATTACGCATTTGCTGCCTGTTGAAGTTACTATGACCCTATCTCACCAAAAAAGTACCGGAGTTAGACTCATCGATTATTAAAACGATGATAATCGCACCACAGTAAAATGTTAAACAGGATGGAAATTTTATGTGTCTTGCCGAGAGGATATTAGGCTTAAATTATATAGCATAATATTAACGGTTATCTAAATAGTATTATAATAATATATATAGCATTGAAATGTATTACTGTAATTAATAAAATCCTTTTTTATTTATATAATACATTAATTATAGAATTTTAGCTCAAAGTCTAACTATATATAGATTAAATTATAATTGTAATTATTATAAATAGTGAAATCATTATCTAGTCGTATGTACCACACTACCATCGAGGAAGATATGAGTGAGTGGTGTCTAATCAACACAATCGCTCCACATCCAATACAACACACTAGTTCTCCCTCAGTGAGAAAGTTTATCTCTATATACAAGAAGATATATGTAACTCTGTCTTGTATTATCTAATTTCCCATTAATTAATTTAGTTTGTTGAATATTGTTTAGACACAACTAATCATGCTATAATGAAATTAAGTATTTTTTAATTTAGTTGATAAATTTTTAATAAAGTAATCAGATGTGGTAAATACAAAACCATATTGAGTCCGCCTACTTATGAGCATAATTAATCGAGGGCATCTGACTTAAATCATTGCTCATTATCCCAAGCTTGGCGAGAGTACTCACTCGACCGCCATCACCCAACTGGTTTAGAATGCACTTACATCTTTAATTGATAAATAACCTATATATCAAATGCTAAATTTTAGGCTATAGTTTAATATACCTTACTCGATCAAACTATATATGGAGTCAATTATATAATTAAGATATCGTACATATTGGCCGCCTTACAAAGCGTGTTTTTCGTCAACAGAATGAAAGTTATATAAATGATAGAGAGTCTGATAACAGCCTCTCCTTAGAAACAAGATAATGTCTTATGTAAACTGAGACATATGAAGCTCGAACCTCAGTGTTGTAGACAATTTCAACAGTCTATTGAGTGTATCTCAATATTGGGCGGTTATCACTCCTCCTGCAAGGAAATATATACGAGTCGAACGAACGTGATAGATAGCGCCTATATGACCATATGTCGAATGCGTATATTCACTGAATGAATCAGATTAGACTACTATAAATAGCGTTAGTTCGAGTGATATGAGACGTATATCTCACGTCGCAGACGATAGTAATTGAAGTTCACTGACCTAGAGTAGCAGCCTAGCTATGCGACTACATACACATGACATATATACACATGATATTTATTATATTTATATATTAATTATTATTATTATTAATTTAATTTATATTATTAATTATTATTATTACTATGATAGATTGTTTATCTCACAATAGTGAATAGAAAGAAATCTGAGTCGAAAAATAATTTTACTCACGTAAGGAATACGTATTTACACACATCAGAATCCTCACGACTTCGGCCGCTCCTCGGCTCCGTGCTCCAGACTCCGACTCTCAACTCTGTGACTCAGTCATCTAGAATATGTTATTATTATTATAACTATATCGGATTGCAATTTGCCAATTATCTCTATTTAGTGTATATTTAAAATACCACTATACTATTTTAATTTATATTGAATTCTTATTCCCCCTCACCGCTCCATACTTAAAAAAAGAACACAGTAGTAGTAATGATGTATATTTAGGAGATATATAAAAAGATTAAGTAAGATATGTAGTTGAGTTGTGTGTTGTCAAGTAAAGTTGTATGTGTAAGTTATGTGTAGTATAAGATAGAGTTTTGTCGTATATGAATCACTCTGTAAGAAAGAGTAATTGAGGAGTAATGAGAAGTGTACTGTATAACTCTCTGAATGGCATTGAAGACATATTAACAAAGCTCGACGTGTCTCCCCAACGGGTCCCACCCCTCAGACGCCCACTCACCCCACTAATAAAACAATAATCAAATTACACGGTGTGAGAGCGTGAGAGTGTGAGGCTACTTGAGGATCTACCTCAGAGAGTTACTGTGAATATTCTAAAGATATAAGTTTCGGTTATATGATATCATGAAGAGAGTTGGCTCCGGAGCGAGCCTGAGATGTGGAGCACAGGTTGCGTGCGGTCGACAAGGCCGATTGAATTAAAAATCATGTCTGAATAGTTATACAACAACATCTTTTTCACAATCTTTATATTATTAATAAATCGCATTGTTCTGTAGATTCGAAAATATAGATTTGCGAGAGATACCATTCGAAGAGAGAAAATAATTATAAATAAAGAAATCTTATCATCCGTTCCTGATATTTTTGTTTACACTTTATAAACACTCCTAACTAAAGATTTATCGTTTTTCAACAATTACCCTAAAGACTCGAGACACAGTCACTACATGATCCAAACGACTTAACTCCACCATCCACGCTCAGCCGTCACCATCTTTATATATCGTAATGTGAATGCACAGTATAGGTATTAACTCACAGAATTGTTTAATATTTACAAATACTAGTAAGCAGAAGGTATGTATTAACACACCCATTATATAAAGAGAAGTAAATCACAAATCAAGACCACTAATCACGAATATGCCACAATGAGCAGAAAACCCAAAGGAATATCTGTGAATCTAATAAGTCTAGTTGAGTCAGCATTCAGAAAGGTTATACAAACTTATTATTAACTAAAATCATTACCTGTAAGAAAGCTGTGTAAACAAACGACAGGATTAAAACATAATATGAGTAATCAAGTAAAATATCACTATCCACACTCATTTCCAGCCACCATTACTCGGCCACCTCATGTCCATCCAGATATCTCACTCTGAAATACTTGTATCTAATTGAATCTTCATATCTCATTTTGACGACTAGTTTCTATTATGAAAAAAACAATAACATAAAAATCTAATTCCTTCATTACAAATCATCTACATTTACGAAGATATATTTTATGAGAAGATTCCTCGTAATCATAGTTTTTCTCACATTGAATAAGCACTGAAATGGAGTTATCGATTTACTGAACTATAGACGAATAAACCTCATCAACTCACAATATAGCTCAAGCGAAAATGTCATATATATCACTCCGAAAGTGAAACTAGTCAATAACGCACATAGGTCCTATCTACCATAAGAACAAGCAGCCTGATGAAAGTAAACTAAGAGGTAAGCATTACAAAAACGTACCCCTACTTACACTTTTCTAACATATCCGCTGTTATTTACATTAAGACCTGTGAATATCTAACAGAGAAATTAATTTCGACAACATTGCGTAAATTACATACAGATTCAAGAGGAGGGTATACGATCACTATACCATAATAAGGGTGTTGACACAACACAAAATTGCTAAGAAGCATAATCGTTATCATAGCATCTAAGAAGAAAAATAAGTACAACACATATACTCTTATACGCTACTCCTTTAGACCTACGCAAAATAAAAGAACTGCACAAGAAAATAATTCATACTACTCATAAGATTTCTCGTTTCCATTCAATATTAAAACGCAATTATAGTGATGACATGATACATGAGCAACACGAAGAAAGCGATGAGACGTTATGCACAGCGATTGTAACGTAAGTGATCGATAAAGCGATGAGACGGATGGTGTAAATTGTACAGAATCAGCAGTGAGTGCGATCAACCCGTTTTAAAGTCGTCAGCGAAGCGCCGCGGAAGCGGAAAGAAACGCAGGATAAGAAGAGAGGGAAGTTTGATGAACTGTCGGTCATCTAAGGTCCAAATATAATGAAGCGCACAATGCGTATATATTAGAAATACGTAGAAGTTACATCCTTTAACAGATAAAGTTAAAATATACGGAACTTGTATGACACTCCAGTCTAAAAATACCAGAAAAGTTAAAGAGGAAGAAGCAAAATTAATGATTAATTTATTTGTAAAATACCAGAAAGGTGTATGATTAAACCAAAAATGGTCATTGAAAATCTCTCTCTCTATCTCTCTCTCTCTCTCTCTCTCTCTCTTCTCTCTCTTTCATACTCTATCTTCTCTCTCTACTACTCATATACTTCTTTATAATGAGAACGTAATGTACTTAATGTGTTATATATATAGATTATTAGAAAATGTCACACAAGTATGGAACAGACTCGGCAGTACATGTTGAGATTAGGTAATTACATTGCAGGTAGAGCGCACTTTTAATATAAAATACTGATAAGTGAAGGTATGCTCCAAAAATTGACTGTAGTAACGGATATACTCAATCAAATTTAAAAATTAATACAAACTAACTAGAGTGAGTAATAACGGTTTGGATTCACTGCAAAATATTACATATGAACATAAATAAATATAATGATTATATTGATATATATATGAATTAAAAATTGAGGATAGGCTAGATTTATAATATGATAGTATAGGTAGTTTATTTTTAAAATACTAAAGTTGATTTTACACTTTACATCTTACTGAGAGCAGAAATTCATGAATACGTGAAAAACTCCTCTTCTCTCTACAATAATAAGTATATATAGCTGAGTATAGGTTGATAATCTATGTAGCGGATAGACGTATAAAGATAGAGAGATAAATAGGTAGAGATATATATAGATATAGATAATATAGATAAATAGATAGATAGAAGATAGATTATATATATATATAGAGAGATAAATGAAGACTAAGCTAACGAAACCATCGAAAACATATTTTAATAAGTATAATACTACACACTGGAAAGCTGGATGGTACATATGATTTAGACAGAATAAGCATTAATTGTAAATCACATGTAGCAGATAGAGTAATTTCTTAGCCTAATATCATGAGATTTTAAAGATAGAGCGTGTCGTATATAAGAAGATTTTTTTAAAGCTTTTCTTTGTAGAAATGTGAAAAGTGCAGACAGACGATGCTATTTAAATATTCATGAAAGTAATATTCGACTTAAAATTTTATAGAGTATATATATGTGCAGATGATTATATATTATTAAATTATAAATCACTATAATAAATAATAAATCTTAATATTAAAAATAAATTAATATAATACATATTTTAATAAAAAATTAAGTCCCTACAAAACCGCCCATATAACAATATACTAAACTAATCATGCAGCTACTCCAAGTTCACCAACATTCTTACATTATTTACGCATGCTAATAAGTAGACATAAACCTTACTATCTAAAGAACATTATTACATATACGGAATTATTTTATCGATTATTCATTAGTAGACAGACTGAGTGCCCAGATTCCTATATTAATTGAACGTAAAATTATTGACGTCATATTCTGTCCTGCACTTACTGTACTGGTATTGATAAGATTTTCTCCTGAAGATCAAGTAGAAGAGTAGAGATAAAAGTTCTAAATGATATTCAATATAAATATATATACCTATTAATTATATGTATGGTTTTTTCTTTTAATTTATGACGAAAAATAGCTTCTTTTTTTAATATTTTTATATAAAATTTTTTAATAATATTTAGTATTCTTTAAAAATTATATTTCTAATATATTTAATCCTAAAAAAATATTGGGTAGGAGCTACCACCCGGGCCTACACTATATATACGCCCCTTTAATATATATATTATAATATATATATATATATATTAATATATATATATATATATATATTATATATATAATATATATATAATTAATATATATATATATATATATATATAATATAGATAATAAATAATTAATATATAATATATATATATAATTATATATTACTATATTAATATTAATTATATTATATATATAATTATTCCTATAAAAAATATCCTTTATCCAATACATTAAGTAAATATTTTTAATTATTTATTAAGTATTAACTTTTTTAAATTAATAAACAATAATTAGTTTTAAACATAGTATTTGATTATAAAATAATTGTATTTTATTGTGTGTAATAATTAAGAGCTTGCTCCAATGTAAGACAAACGTCGTGGACCCCTCCATTTGTGATACGAGACCCCCAGGTTAAGAAACGCTGTTCTAGAGAGAACGGGCATAGCTTAACTAAAAAATAACAGAAAGATTAAATCAATTAATATTTATAAGATTAATAATAATGATAACATATAAAGAATTCACCTCAAATAATGAAAGAAAACTTACTCATACTTATCCTTAATTATTGCTCACTCAAAATTAATTTTCTTCTAGTTATGACTCTTTTTATGTTCGAGGAACAACGTGGCCGTGACTTATCCAGTACTGAGTGCAAAACTCTGTTCGCGAATAATCAAATTCAATCAGAAGAGTGGAAAGTGATGTTATTAAATACAAACAAAATGTACCTATAATTTACCAATCAACATAACCGAGGATTTTAAAAATCTTATTAGTATCTTAAAATCCTGATGACGTAAGTGCTCACTCGTTACCCTATATATAGGTATTTATTTTAACCATCTAACTCATCGGGCTGGCCTATCTGTTAATTAAAGAAATGTATGCAGAAATAAATGTATACAGATAATCAAGTGATGTTTTTAACTTTGGGTATTTTCGACACCAAGAGAATGTAAGTTATTTTTGAAATTGTAAATAAGAGTGAAATTAAAATAACAATGCGTGAAATAATAACATAAAGATGATTTAAGAATTTCGCACAAAAACAAAAGTGTGATACCTTAGTGAACGTAAAGAAGCACAATATACTCGAGTGATACAGGTCTGCTCTGTTTTTACTGTGATTTTCAACTACTCACACTAAATAATGGCATATTAGAGCATATGGCTGCCCCCTCCTTGTTTGTCTATATGTGGCGACGCAAAGCAAGACAGTTGGTGCACATATGCTCGAACTACAGGCCAACTCGCACTCACAGTCTGGCAGGCATCTAGCCAATTATGCAATACGCCAATATAGAAAATATGAGGATCGTCATAGTTCAACCTTAGATTATAGCGTCTAGAGAACATGAGAACAATCATAAGGCTTTTCAAGATTGCATTGTGGATGAGCTGACTAGGACCGTTCACTTAGTATAACTGCAGATTTTGTCTTTGAGCGCAAATTGCGCCTATCCTCCTATATATATGTATTGCGTCGTAGACACACCTAAAATTGTTAGTTAGCCGAAATCAGTACTGCTCTATACAAGGTGGTGATAAGGCCCGTGTATACATAGGTAATTCATGTCCTGTAGGCAAGAAGAAGGATTACGCGTGATATAACGTTCTGAAACAGTGATTAATCACTAGCGATTTTGTAATAAGCTCTTTGTATTCGGAATTTCTCCTGAGGACACAACTCTAATAGTGTAATATACTAAATCGTAAAATGAGTTTTGTCAATCTCAATTCCCCGCAATATCTTAACGGCTACTCTTTAAATCCATTACTAAACTGTCTGCGGTCATATTCCCAACAAGTTTTCACCAACATTTCTATCTGTTTTGATTAATTTATCTAATCAAGTTATTGCGTTAGTGAATTTCACGACAACATATGTATTGCGATTCCGAAAGTACAGCTCTCCTTTATGTTCCCACAGATAATATCATTAATACTAAAAATAGTTAGTGGTGTGATTAGGATGCATATACGTAAATATCTTTTCTTGTTTTTTCACCAAGTCAACCGTCATTTCCCACACTCCAGACACTACATATTCAGAGCCAAAATAAAACAGAGAAGTCTGTCAAATGACGGAAGAGTGCAAGGAATCCCTAATTGAGTGAATAATTTTATTCTAAAATTTACAGTTTCTTCGTAGTATGTCTATATATTAGCCTCTCCCGATTAAAATAGATATTAACGCATTATCCTTACGCCATCCCATCTTCTACCAGTGGGGAAAAAGTTCTCCAGTTAACCACCGCCACCACAACCAATAAACACTTTTAACGTTCTTTCCAATCTCTTTTTTATTAGAGAATGGGCTTGTTTCGTCTGCGTGCAAGCAAAATATGCTAGGGGTTAATTCTTCAGCTAAATTCAATTCTTTCTCGCAATCACAGCTCAAAAACAAACTCCAACGTTTACGCGTGGCTGGTATGTGCGAAAATCGTGCGCCTCCCATCTCTCATTGTGTACACCTTGTCCGACATTGAGCCTCTCTGTTGCGCGTTTGTTTACTTTTTACACCCCCTAGCCAAGAAATATATATAAAGCTATTTATAAGATAGTACTTTTTATAGATATATAAAACCACGCTACTCCCCAGAATTTTAAATATATTACCATCAAGTTATACATGTAAATTGAGAATAAGTTAAACACTATTAATTAGCTATGTATATAATAAGTGCTTCTTTTCCTTTACACTTATTCATCGTTTATATTGTTAAATATAATTTTGTCCATCTGCACAGAGTGGTCCTGTTGTCTCGATATCAATAAGTATATTAGTTAATCGATACTGTTTCTAAATACTTCGACGTGAGGAGATATCATATATCTTCCTAAAATCTTGAGTGATGGAAAAGTTAATAATTAATTATATATCAAATATAATCTTTACATTATTATAGTGATATATTTATTATATAATTCAACAAGTAAATTACATGAAAATTTAATTGCTTTATTATTTATTAAATAATTGTAAAGGTAATCAGAGGATTGAAATTTCTACAAAGGTAATTGTAGTTCAATTTCTTATTTTTTGAGGTATTGATTATTATTACATTATATACATAAGTGAGTGAGGAAATTAACTAATAATTCCTTACTTAGGTGTATTATATAATAATTCGTCACATTGATAGTAGGATTAATACTTACATTATATATATAAAATAAAAAATATAAATTATAATTAGATTGACTAGTAATAAAAGTTTAAATATCATAGAGAAACCTTAAGATATTGCTAGTTCTGACGACATAAGTAAATATATAATTAAATATAATAATAATAATAAATTATATAAATAGTAATAATAATAATAATATAATAATAATATAATAATATAATAAATAAATAAATAATAATTAAAATTTTGATATTTAGATACTGTTTTGAAGATAGAATTGGTTATTCAAAATAATAGTGTATGTTGTAATAACAATACTACAATATATATATATATAATATATTAAAATTATAATAATTATAATCGTAAGCTCACATACTTCTAATATCGATTTACTCGTGATTTAATGTATTGAGACGTAATTTTGGAAACATTCATGAGATGTAAATTTTCTTGTAGAGGCGACCAAAATCCTGACAGCATAATTCATATATATATTATTAATATTAATTAATATATATATATAATATTATTATATATATAATATATTATATTATTAATATATTATAGATAATATATCATATATATTAATATATATATATAATTATATATAATATTATATATTATATTATTATATAATATATATATATATATATATTATATATAATATATATATATAATATATATTATATATATGTATATATATATTATTATATATATAAAATAAATATAGATATATTATAAATATATACGATATATAATTAATATATATTAATTAATTAATAATAGTATAATTATATATTAAGATTATATAATATATATAATATATATTATTAATATATATAATAATATATATATATATATATATATTATAGATATACAATATAATATAGTATATATATATTATATATTTACATTAAATTAAATAATAATGTTAATAATTAATCGCTAGTATCCTAGCTTTACTAATCTCGATATCGAATTTAATTGAGTATGGTAACATTTGAAACATAATGTGAATAAATGTATGTCGATCACTAAAATACCCTGTCGTACCATAAAAATCTGTGATTCAAACTCAAAATCCAGTATCGATCGCTTATTGGTAATCCATATATCTGAGAATTCTGAAGATGGACTTGCTCCAATGTGCCTTTGTACCAATGCTCTCTATCGCCACTATTCTCGCATAAAAATGAGTGATAATAAGATATAATATATAGTCATATATAAACTAAAACTTGCAACTAGCCTTATAGTGTTTTATAGTAGCTCTAGAGTAAGAAGTACGACAATACCAGAGTTTACATTTCATATCGTGATATGTAATAAGAAGTGTATACACTCTAATAAGAAGTATGGAGTCACACACGCCAAGGCGTAGACGACCGATATAGAATGCCGTACAATAACGACACCCATGGTTGTATCTGGCTTAAATGTACAAAGAAATATTTAGCTAGATGTTTGCAAATTGAAGCGTAATGTATTGTAGAGAAACATTAATATGAGAAAAGTGTGTAAGATACGAGTAAACTCTGATCTCGAGCAGTTTAGATCGAGGCGTGATGACGTATCTCGAGATCATGCTCATAAGCCGAAATATAGACAAACAATATCGCAAAGCTCGCGCGAAGATTAGTGAGATGTCTGCTCCGAGCTCGTACGAGGCCGTAACGACACATCCTAATATAAACGATCGAGTATCCACGTATTATTATTGATTAAAATAAATTATTTATTTATAAACGCTGAAATTCCAAGCCTCGGAAATATATAGAATTAGACTTATATTGCGTTACGTGGACAGCTTGTAGCGACTCCTCAGCTCACTATACGGTGACCTTTGAGCGACTATCCTCTATACCGGCTCAACACTGTTGCGGCTACTAATTGTAGGTGATAATATAAAGACACCACATTTGAGCACCAATTCAGCGAGTATTCACTCTCCTGCGACGTGAACACTTCACACCCTTTCTCTGTAAACAGGGATAAGCGATGCGAGTCTCGCACCGTCACAGTAGTGCGACATATTAATATCGTCTCTCGACCAGATATGACTGTCGAAATATGGACATTTTTGATAAATGAGAAGTGTGTCTCGCACTCTAGGACAATATAATAACTTCTGTCTTATTATATCGGATAATATGAATAATAACCTGATTCTCTAGTCGTAAATGATCTTTAACCATGATAGAGTCGTAAATGGATGAGTTTATATTAATTTATTACTATACGAAAAACTAAACACTCCGATATTGTAAAAACAGACAAGCTCGAATTTGTTAGATAGGCAGTAAATCGTGTTATCTCGTCATGAGTTTATCCCGTGTGTGTAACATCGAGCGAACGAGTATATGTATTGTTTACGCGCCCCCCCTCCGGGGATAGACGTGTATCGTGCCGCCGAACCCTCCGACGCGTTTAGAGTATTTTGTATGCTAGTGATGCTCTCAGAGCGCTTTCTCGCTCTACGAGCTTTCCTAATGCTCTATCTGATCGTGTAGTGGCGAATGGGTACAAATGTCTCTCTCCTTCTTTCCTCACTCACTGCAACGCCTAGAGCACGCATAATTGTCGATGAGCTATACATATAATGCTGATGCAGTACAATCAGATGAGTCAAAGTAGTCAGAACAACAAGGAAATTTGTCGATCAATATTAATGGTTTTTAGATCATGTCTGCATCACTTATTTATCATTTTCCTCACCTTTAAGACATTTTATTTACATAAAATATGCTTGCCGAACACATAAGTGGACAAGTAATTTATCAATTTTAAACGTTTGAGAATTTTTAGAGTGTTGATAATGAGTTGTATTTAATTCGATATGTACATATTGACATGATTTTTGTTTAACCTAAAAATACCCAAGGTATACCGCACGATTGGCAGGAGTTCGGGGTCTCTCGGCTTTCCGGGGAACTTCGGGGTAGGATAATTCCCTCCCTCCGGGAGGGTCTCCGGACCCCCGTCTCTTTGTAATTTTGGGTGTCGTGGGGGTCTCTCTCGCCCCTCCCCTACGGGTTTGGAAAACGTCCCCCCCTATGTTCCCGTCGGCTCGAGCCTCACCTAACATTGCCAGTTAGTAATATCTTCTCACTCTTAAAATATGAGTTCACATAATAGGGAATTTTACAGATTTTAGTTTGATTAAATTATTAGTTAATGTTTATTATTAGAGTTTATCAGAGTCAATAACTCTAGACCTTTATAATTCTCTATAGTATCTAGCTAGGTTATGATTTGATAGTCTTTATTGTATGCTAAATACTTTGTTGGTTAAGTCAGAATATTCTAGTATATGGTTCTAGTATATAAAGATACTTATTTATGTGATATTATAATAATGATTATGATTTGTCACAATATGGATAACTTGAAACTATTGAGACTTATTGAAGTATCAAATAGGTCAATAGTACTATTCACAGGCGAGGGTATTATGGATCAGGCTTAGGGGACTGCTAGTTATATTACATTGAGTAGTGTGATTGAGTTTACTGGAAATTAATGAAACTGTAATTTTAATATATTCTAAGTATGAATTTAGTTATCTTATGTATTAATTATATATACTATGACCAGTTAGTGATAAAATAACACTGATATTGTTAGAGAAATAGTTGAGTTTTATTTTGATATATAATGATATATATATTTACTGGTAATCTGAACTAGTATAATAGATGTATTAGTTAGTAAACGTGAGCCTATATAGTTAGTGAGTTAAGTTTTGCTGGTATATAATATAGGTAAATAGTAGTGATTGACTCACTCACCTTAAGTAATTTTGAAAAGAGGCCAATTAGTGATTTATTTTATATTAGGACAGTGATGGTGTAATAACTACATGAAAATCTCAATCATTTTGATATAATATATAATATTGATAGTTAAATTATTACATTAATGATTTACCATGAGATCTTAATGTATTTTGCGATAGCACCTCCCTTTGTTAGGATTTTGTAGATTATGCGTCTTTACCTGTTGCTGATATTGATGAGAAAAAGTAAGGAGGTAAAATATTCAGAGTTATATATATGATAGTAACTTATGTAATATAGCTACTTTACCTTTGACAGAGTAGGAATTTATTAATAGAGTGATATTGTTATGTACTAGATTATTCTATACACGAGTTATATTTAAAATATATATATAGTAGAAGTATTAGCTACTTATTGTGAATATTATATATCTTTAGTTTGCAGTTATATATATATTAAATGATAATTAGGGTATAATTAGCTTTATTGACGCTAAAGCTTTGTTGGTTAAGCATATATTCTATATTCGATGGTTAGTTAATAAAGAACTTATTTTTGTTTTATTTAGGTATAAATAACTTTTTAGTTATGTTTTACAATTATTCGTGATTGGTTTGTATAGATAATATTGCTAGTCAAGATTGATATTCATAGCAATACATCACTACACACATGTGTAAAGAGTTTCATAAACCCTACTCACCAATAATGACATATTTTAAAAATACACAATAATAAACAAATTCACATTAAAATGGAAGAACGATAAATATATCATTCTATATGAATATAGTTTATCAGTTTTAAATAAAGAAAGATTTAGACAGAGGATTTTACAATTTGAAGGAAAATATAAAAATTAATTCTTTGTATATAATAGTTATGTGTTTGTTTGACTCGTGATTATATAGTTACATATATTTCTTAGTTCATATATGATGCTATGTTAGCTATGTATAATTATATATAATGTGAAAAACCTTGTTATTATATAGTTAGGAGATATAATATTCAAATATGTGATTATAAGGATAAATAAAGATAATAACCATATTTTGGTGACCCTTAGGTTATTCCATAATTGAATAGTTTTACTAAATTCTATCGTAAATATCTAAGTGATTGTTAATGTGAAAATTAACATTTTATTGATTTATGTTTAAATATATGATGCTTATGTGATAAAAAGATGATATTAGTGTAATATAGGGGTTACGTATTTGTATGCACTAGTTGACCTAAGGTACTTTACCCTAGCCTAATTAAAGTTATGGAACTTTTGATAATGTAGTGTGAGTTATATATATACTCAATTAGTACGTATTAAGTGTGAGTATTAGGATTTTGTCATGCTGCTCTTATAATTCTTATGATTACGTGGGTAATCCTGCTATGTTAGTATATTTTTATAATGTGAATACTAATGATTACTATTAAGCATATTACGTGGTATGGGTATGATATAAAGTAAACTATATATATTTTTTGTACAAGTTATTTTGTTATTGTTATTGTTTATGTTAGTTAGTGTTAGTGCTATTGTTATGCTAGATGCAGTTGATTGTTGTTGTTGTTGTTGTTGTTTGTAGTCTTATTTCTCTAACTGAATATATATATACCTCATTTTTTAACTGTAATATGGTAACTGATGTTTCGTGCGTTATGTAAGTATTCTATGAGTTATCTCTAATGGTGAGTTGATAAGTATATAAGAATCTATTATATAAATAAAATAACCTATATAGGGTTGTTACGCATATACGTATATTCCTTCAGCTAGGATAATTTTTTTCAGAGCATATATGATACTGTACGATGTACATCTCTACTACCGCTATCTACCCGTATGTTGTATTACTTACTAGTAGAGGAGTCTACGGTATATTCCACAACGTTATTAGCATTATATATAAATATATAATAATATAGTGTCTCAATATAAATATTTTATCTGATCAAATATCCATGTACATAGGATACCGATACATTGCTAGTATTCGCTGCACAGAGAGTTACAGAATAATAGACCTTTATTTCGTTATTGCTGATGATATATATATCATCAAGATTATCGCACATCGCTGTTACTGACATTGCGCCGGGATAAGGGTATGTTATACTACAAGTGGGTTTCGTAACGAGTAATGATGATCATAAATTATTCTTAATCTAGAGAGGTACTCAGTATCGTGGGACAGTAGTCTTAATAGATATAGAACGTTGTGCTCTCCGTTCGTTGGACAATATAAAACCCTTGATGGTAACTGCAACCGATTGGAATACCCTATCGAATTGTGTGACCTTCATGTACTATATATATCGATACCTATGTATATAATGGTTTATCACTCAGTGTATACGAACATACTTGATATAAATATATACATCCATTGTTGAAAATAAAACAAAACGAATTAACATCACACTTAACATGTTGACACAGGTGATGACATACATACATATAGACGATGGGTGTGTAAGCTTATGCATACTTACACCGAACATGTGTTTCTCCGGATTTAACAACTAAGTTAATTACAGGAGATATGTCATTATTATAACTATAATCGGCTACTATGATAATTTTATCTATCTCTTACTGATTGAAGTAGAATTGAGTGTACTGACTAAAATCAAATATAATATGCTCCGAAATAAATGGTTTTAAGATGATTGCTGAAAGCAATTATTTAACTTATTAATCCTTTTAATAATAGATCTATTGAATACTTTATGAGAGTTATAGTATAGAACTAGTAACCAACTATGAATCCTGATTTCTTACTGATTATTATAATGATAATTTAAATTAATATATATATAATTAACTTATTATATATTTATGATTATTTATTAATGCTTCTTATGTATTAATTTATTTAATATAGTTAATATTTCTTACAATGACTAAATTATATGTTGCTTTTATAAAATAGTGCAAACTTGTTTACTATCATTATAGTGTAAATGGAAAATATTGACTATATACTTGATGTGAATGAGAATGGTATGTATTATAGTTCTAGTTGTTTTATGTAGCATTTACTCGATGTCTGCAATTTTTTTCTACTGAGGGGTGCAGGGCGTTTTATAGTAAATATTTTTGTAGAGGCATGTATGTATACCTTGAATTTAATGTAAATTACAATGCTTTTCGAAAGTTACACTAAAAAGTGTAAAATTTAATGTTACAGTATTTGAAGTATAATGAGAATTTTTAATTACTTTAATTAGGTGTAAATAAGGGTACTTAGGTACTTGCTAATAGTGACTGCTATATTCCTGTTATTAAGTGCTTGTATTGGTTACTTTCTTTATATTAGGTTTAATTAGTTTACATAGTTACAGTATAGAGTGTACTCACTATTTAGCTTTATTAATGTGAATAAAAAATCTACGTTATTAAGAGTTTATTCAACTCATATAGTATTACTAGTGTATATGATAATTATAACTAAACACTTATTATGGTAAATTTTGGATATATATGATATATAATATATATTTATTCACCGCTTACTTTAATGTGAGTAAAATAACAGCGATATTATAGAAAAGTGTAAGTAGGTTACGTCTTTGTAATGCTATATATAGTTACTTTACTACTATAGAGTAGGTGGTATAAGTTTAGGAACTTTATGATATAATATTATAGGCTTACAGGTATTTATTTTTCCTGTTATTAAGAATGTATTGATAAGTTTGTCTTTGGGGGATTATAAATTCTAATATGCAGTATGATACTAATGAGTAGCTTTTATTATAATGCGAAAACTTTGTTACTTACAACAATATATTGTGGTTGATTGATATGTGAGTAAGAACTTATTATTATGTTATATGTGTTTATTCCTCACAATAAAATGATACTTACTCAAAATATGAGAGCTTAATCAATAGAATCAATTAGCAATCATACATAGTATAATATATATATTATATATATATATATATAGTATATATATATATATATTATATATATAATATAGTATATATATATATATAAATTATATATAATATATATCTAGTAATACATATATATATATATTTAGTATATATTATATATGAATAATATTAATATATATCTATATATATATAATATATATTATATTATATTAATATACTATATATATATATATGGTTATTAAGTATAATGGTCAAGGAGGTGGATGCAATGAGTTAGAATGT
>JABUQX010104667.1:27500-29585 GCA_015478945.1 Trachelipus rathkii | reverse complement strand
ATTCTTGGTTCCTTATTCTGGATTCTGGTTTCCTGATTTCCTGATTTCCTGATTTCCTGTTCTTGGTTCTTTATTCTGATTCCTGGTTTCCTAATTCCTGGTTCCTGATTCTTGATCTGATTCTGGTTTCTTTTATTTCTAGATTCCTGGTTTTTCCTGATCCTGGCTCCTGATTCCTGGTTCCTGATTCTTGGTTCCTGGTTCTTGATTCCTGGTTCTTGGTTCCTGATTCCGGTTCCTGGTTCCTGATTCTTGGTTCCTGGTTCATGATTCCTGGTTCCTTATTCTTGATTCCTGGTTCCTGATTCCTGTTTCCTGGTTCTTGATTCCTGGTTCTTGGTTCCTTATTCTTGATTCCTGGTTCCTGATTCCTGCTTCCTGATTCTTGGTTCCTGGTTCATGATTCCTGATTATTAATTCCTGATTCCTGATTCCTGGTTCTTGATTCCTAGTTCATGATTCCTGGTTCTTTATTCCTGATTCATGATTCCTCTGCATTAAGCCGAATCTTTTCCTGTGGTTTGGGCCATTTCCAGAGATTGATAAAGTCTGGCCTTAGGTTTTAATATCCATATTTCTATAACCTTATCTCCTATTTATTATAGCAGCTGATATAGACGGTCACTGCTCATCCTTTAAATCAAATAATACTGATATTTTTGTTCTATTCCTAACTCACTTTCTATTGCTTTTAGAAAACTATCATCGCCTTTGCTATCAATTCAACTCTTGTAACATGTTTTTTGACCTTATATGCATTTTCCATTTTGTAAATGTTAGATGATAGAAGGGAGGCTACAAAGCAACTGACACCCCACCCTGACCCCCAACTCCTAACCCCTCACCCCCGCCCCCTGATCTTTCTTCATGGTGAATAGTTTGAGTCCTTGGCCTTTCTTCTCCAGAAGCGAAATAAAATACCCCTACAAACTTATATATATATATATTATATATATATATTATAATATATTATATATATATATATATATTATATAATATATTATATATATATTATATTTATATATTATATAAGTATATTATATATACATATAATATATATAATATATAATATATATATATATATATTATAATATATATATATATATATTATATATATATTATATTAATATAATATATATATATTATATATATAATATCTATCCATTTAAATTATATTATTTATTTTAATATATTATATTCATTCTTATACAATGTCATGTTTAAATCTAAATGAAACGCAGTAGCTAGTTAAATATTATATACAGTATTATTTTCTATTATATATATTATATATATTATATATATTATATTAATATATATTAATATATATATATATATATATAATATATTATTTTATATATATAATATATATTGGTGTTAGAATGATAAAGAATGTAAGAGAGAGTGGAGGGTGCCATAACTATTATATGCGGATGATTTGGTTTGTTTGGCGAGAATCTGAAAAAAGTTTGAGAGAAATTGATAGAAGTATGATTTGGCCAGGGTTGATTGAAAAAAGGAAAGGGCTTGAAGTAAACGTAGATAAGAGTGAGGTTGTGGTTGTGGGGACCAGTCTCCTCGGTATGAAGTATATGTTAGATGGTCAGCAGCTGGAAAAAGTGTCTTTAGTTTAAATATTTAGAATATATGTGTTGGATGATAAAGGGAACGGGTGATGCTCAGTAGTGTAGTAGGAAGCTGTGATTGTTCAGGTAAGGTGGTTTGGTGTAATTAAATCCTTGGTGCGATGTAAAGGACTAAGTCTTGAGTGCGCTAGGGTTTACTTGAGTGTATGTTGTTACCTATGTTAATTGTACAGTAGTGGAGGACTATGGTCTGGAATAAGAGGCTTTATTATCTAAAGTACAATGTGTTCAGTTATGGGCAATCTTAGAGGTGTGTCTAAGGTTGAGAAGTGGAAGATAAACTGGTAGGATATGATGTTAATAGAGATTGTTGTGGGTGTGAAAGAAAGGGGGTAATGAGGAGAATAAATGAAAGTACGTTTGAGATGTTTGGGCATGTGGGAAGGTATGGGGATTAGCTGATTAAGCGGTATATGAACAGTGGAAATGTGTGCTGGGG
>JABUQX010104667.1:20000-22500 GCA_015478945.1 Trachelipus rathkii | reverse complement strand
AAATTCGCCATCCAACTCTGAATAAGGCTCATAATTAAAAATAATATGTCTAAAATAAAAAAATTTACAAATAACACAATATAAAAAAATATTGTTACAAAACCCGCCAAAAAATAGTGAGAAAAAGAAAAAAAAAGAAATAAAAAATAAAAAAAAATAAAAAAAAAAAAATGACAAAAAAAAAAAAAAACAAAAAAATTGTACAACCAAGAAAAACATTATCGCTACATGACAAAGTGACTCAGTCATTGAGTCAATTGGAATAAGAGAACGCTATAAGAGTTAAAACAAATTTAGTTTTTTGTTTTATATGTCTTTTTAATCTTGATTAATAATAATATATTTTTTGATAATACTTCCTCACACCGACCAATTAAGATAAGTCCTTTCATCCTGAGAATCCATTTGATATATTACAATTTTCTTTTCTTTTTTTTACATACGTATTTTTAGCTAATATTTTTAATCTTATTTTAATATATTTTAACAAAATAAAAAGTAATATTAAAACTTAATAAATGTATCAGGAAAACAATTAAAAAAGGAATATATTTGGAAATTAATTTGCGACCGCACGATACAACTTCAACATTCGCTAAGTCGCTCGTACAAATATATTTATATTATATATATATATATTATTAATTAATATTATTTTATATATATATGTATTAATTTATATATATATTATATATAATATATATTATATATATATATCATATATATATTATATATATTATGTTATAATATACAAGTGTTGCTATTATATATACAGTATATTTATATATATATATTATATACTATTATATATACTATTATATTATATATAATATACATATAGATATATATATTAGTAAATATAATTATATATATATATATATATAATATATATAATATATAAATAATATATTTTATATATTAATATATACACATTATATATAATTATATAATAATAATTAACTCTCTATTATATATATATTTATATTATATATAATATATATATATATAAATATTATATTATTATAATATATAATAAATATATTTAATATTATATATTAATATATATATATATATATATTAATAATATATAATTATATATTATATAATATATATATATCCCATTAATATTTAAGTTTATATATATATATCACATATATTATATAATATAAATATAATAATATATTATATATATATATATAAAAATATAATTAATATATTTATAAATTATATTATATTATATTATATATTATAATAATGTATAAATAATCACACACAATATATGAAATATTATCGTAAGGCTTTAAAAAATTTTAAATATGTTATTGATCTAGTGCAAAATGAATACGATAGGTATATAATTTCATAAAACATTGGATAAATATATTTCTCGTTTTTTGGCAAACGTATCTTATAGCAAATAAATAATATACGTGCTCGGACCAACACACAGATGTTTATACTCAATATTTCGCCTCGCTTATTATTTTCTTCATAATTAAATATTATACTCATATATATATTAATTAATTATATATATTATAACTAATTATATATATATATATCATTATATATATATATTATATTATATATATATATATAAATATTATTATATTATACATCACTACTTATATATTATTAATGTCAAGTTAAAATATATAAAGATGTTTGACTTATTTATATATTCATCTTACTTATTATATTATATATATATATATAATTATATTAGTGACTCAATATATATAGTATATATATATAATACTCTACCGGCATATATCATATATTATTATATATATATATAGTATATATATGTATAATATATATATATATATATATAATATTATTATTATATAATCATACATATATATACATATATATTATAATTCACTATATATATATATATATATATATATATTATAATTAATATATTATATATAGTAAACTCATTATATAATATCTAGGACATAGATGATGACAGTTTGGTATATAATTTTGGTTCTACGACTGGTTTTTTTAGCAGAGAGATATATACATGCCCTCGCAGAGGACAAAAATAAATGAAATATATTTTTTACTAACAATTCATTTTTTGTGTAATTTTTGCCGTTATTGATGGTTCATAATATTATTATATATATATTATATATATATATTATAATAATATAATATATATATTAATACTAATATCTCTCTCTCTATATATATAATTATATTTATTCACTTATTTATTTTTATTATATTATTATATATTATTATTATTATAAATAATTTACCGTTTAATATTTCTCATTATTGTATTAGTTTTATTTCATTGAGGCCTAAACATAATTTTTTGTGCCTAATAAAGTTTTTATTTTTTCCTCTCACAAAACATTCGTTATTTGCCTAAACTCTTTTTTCAAAGAAATCTTTTTATAAGATGGAAGTATAGGTAGACAAAACTGTCATTTAGTACCCTGACATACAAGTATTGATAAAAATATCAATACATTCGTTTATGGCA